>CATIWR010325034.1:0-34288 GCA_949677035.1 Omphalea diandra | reverse complement strand
TATATATATATATATATATATATATATATATATATATATATATATATATATATATATTGATTTATGTCACAATAGACATATCTCAAGATAGTATTCTAACAATACCCGCTAGTCATTTTTCTTCCATTACATTGGAAATGTTTCAATGAAGTAAATGTAATTTTGTTCCTAATTTTAGTTGATCTATTATAGGTGCGAACAATTCTAATAATCAATATATATAATCACTGTATTGTTTATCAACCCAACAAAATAAATAAAAAATTCATATCAAACCCATTTTGACAACTAATTCAATAAATTGGTAAACACAAAAACTAGTCATCTTATTGCTTGATACGATGGTAAAAAACCAAGAAAATAAGGAAAAGAAATGGCAACATTCATAATAATTAATATGATAGTAAAATTAAAGAAAAAATACAAAATAGATGATCACAAGAAAAGAATTTACCTGGAAAGATTAAAGCTTGATGTTAGAAGCTCACAAGATAGTTGTGATGAGTTTGATTTCAAATGATAATGGAAGAGATAAGGTGAAAGAGGTTGTGTTAGGGTTGAAAAAGATGAGAAAGAAAGAAAATTGCATTTTTTTTTCCTTTTTAACTGAGATGGGAAGCAAAAATGGTATAATTTTTATTAAACCAAGTTTTTTGGGTCATTGGTCCTTCACGTTCTAGCTGGTTTGGTCCGATTTTATTGTGGCCAATTTTTATTTCACTATTTGGATCGGACCTTTAGTTGGTTCATGAATTTCTCATTATGACAAACCAGTCCGGTCTAGTTTTCAAAACATTATCTTAAGGTGATATTGTATAGTGCAGTCATAATCTTTAAGCAGCTCTATGCACCTCCTTTGCCCAAGATTAAGATCTTGCTATTTAAAAATGTATTTAAGACTCTTATGATTTATAAAGATCTTATAGGTCTCACTATACAAATAATGTCGTTAAATCCTTAAGTTAAAGACTACTACTGCGATCTCTAGATCAATAGTAGGATAAATCATCTTGTGCCTCCTTAGCTAACTTATGGCATAAGTAATTACTTAACCATTTTGCATTGGAACACACCTTAAGCCAACCCTTGAGGCATCATAATACACTACATAGCCATCAACCCTAGAAGGAAGAGCTAACATCAGTGTTATAGTCAAATGAGTCTTAAACTCCCTAAAACTCTATTTACAAACCTCTAACCACTAAAACTTAACATTTTTCTAGATTAGTTTAATCAAAGGAGCAGTAATGAGCAAGAATTCTTTTAAAAATTGCTTGTAATATCTTGTTAAGCCTAAAAAAATATAAATCTTTATTAAAGATATTGGCCTTATCAATGAGCATAGCTTCAACCTTCTTCTAATAAACACTTACCCTATTCTTACATCCTACATGCCTAAGGAAAGTCATATTGTCTAACTAAAACTTGCATTTTCAGAAGTTAGCATATAGTTGATGCTCTTATAAAGTTTGAAGGATAAGTCTCAAATGTTGCTTATACTTTTCCTTACTCTTCGAGTACACTAGAATATCATTAATGAATACTATCATAAATCTATCTAGAAAAGGTCTGAAGACCCTATTCATAAGGTCCATAAAAGTAGTAGAAGCATTAGTTAGACTCAATGGCATCACAAGAAATTCATAGTGTCCATACTGATTTCTAAAGACTAATTTAGCTATGTCCTCCTTTTTTATCCTCAATTGGTGATATCCAGAATGAAGATCAATTTTGAGAAGTATCATGCACCTTGAAACTGATCAAATAAACCATTAACGCATGGAAAGGGATACTATTTGTGACCTCATTCAATTGACTATAGTTTATACATAGCCTTATAGATCCATCCTTCTTCTTTATAAACAACACTAATGCACCCAAAGGAGAAACACTCAGTCGAATATAATCTTTATCCAATAAGTCTTGCAACTTCTCCTTCAACTCTTCGAACTTAATGTGTGTCATACAATAGGAAGGCATGGATATAAGGTTAGTTTTAGGAATAAGATCAATTAATCTCTTGCTCTAAAGGCAATCTCGATAAGTCCTCGGGAAACACATTAATAAATTCTCTAACAACTAAAACTTGCTTCAAACTAACACCCTATACTTGAGCATCTCCGATATAAGTAAGGTAACCCTGAATTTCTTACATAAAAGCCTCCTCACACTGACTACAAAAATGATGTTATATGGAGTACTACTACGATCCCCTGAAATTGAAACTTTGCCTGACTAGAAATCCTACAGGTCACAATTTTGCTAAAGCAATCTAAAAAGGCAAGATAAGAAGTTGAATAATCGATCCCTAGGATGACATCAAACTCCAACATCTCTAAAATAATAAGGTTTGTAGCTAACTCTTTATCGTTAATCTGTAACATACAACTTCTGTATACTAGATCAATGTCCATAATATGTCCCATAGATGTTGCCACAGATAAAAGATAATCTACATATGTAAGAGACCTTCTAAAGCTCATGGAAAAATATAAAGACACAAAAGAATATGTGGAGTTAGGATAAAAAAAACGTTTTAGCATTCCCTCTGCCATTATACTGGGAAACTGGCTAAGCCTTGAATAACATGCTAGAAGTGTTGTTTGACCAAACAACACTCTAGCAGCAAAATAAAATATAGGCAATGTACTTGTAGTAATTAAATTAGATGCCTGAACATCCCACTAGGTCATAGCAAAAACTCTACCCTTAGATCCTTTACCACCATTCCTACTGACCTGACCACAACCACTAAAACCTCGACATTTACCACTATATTAAGAAACTGGTTGAGACTAAATAACAAGTGCTGAAAGTGTTATTTGACCAAATCTCTATATTGTTCCAACTGAAGGTGATCCTTTTAGTGATGTCCCATCTGTCCATATCCAAAGCAAGCTCTTGTCACCTATTGACATGATGACCACCATGAGATTTACCACAGTGATGACATATGGTGCCAAAAAAGCCTATCAAGGCATATCACTTATATGAGACAAATATGCCAAACTCTATCTACCTCTAGAATACTGAAGCACAGTCCCTTATGATGCCTATGAACCTTGTTTGCCCTGGTATGATCCTTGACCACTATCTCCTCAACCGTAGCCACTGCCTCTGCTATACTAGTTATTTAAAACCTCACTCATAGGTTGTTTGCATTGCTCACAAGTCTTACGCTTATTATCAAACATCTTTATCTTCCTAGCCTAATCAACAACCTTTTCAAAGGTAGGAAGTCGTAAAGGAGCAATATGATTAGCTAGCTTTATCATATAGTCCCTGCTCAAATCTGCAGGGCTCTCTCTATTCATTAAAGATCAAATGTTTATCAAAATGTGCCAATTTAATAAATTTCACCTCATATTTAGTAACTGTCATGCCTCTTTATTCCAATACCTCAAATATGCCTAGGTAAAAATCGCTCTAAGAAGAAAGTGTGAAACTTAGGCCAAAGAAGAGATATTTTCACTCTACCATTCTTCTTAGTCAAATACTAATCATGAGCAACCCCTTCAAGCTGATGCCTAACTAGGCATGTCATCCTATCATTATTGTAACTAAGAACATCATAACACCAGTCCATATTGTCCAAAAAATCCATAGGATCTGTAGAAGGGTCCTTCTCAAAAAAAAAAAAAAAATTGGTTTAAGTTTTACAAAGCCATTAGTAACACTAAATTGAGTTTTGAAAAATAGCCTGAATAACCTAATTAACTCCTTATAATTTTGTAGCCAAGTTTGCTATAGTAATTGTGGCGGAACCAGATGCCAAAGTAGGAGCAGGCTAAGAGAAGACTCTACTCAATCGAGGTCATATAACTGGTTCAACTAGTTGCTCAACCATAGTCTAATGCTTTATGGTGAAAGTTGCTTTTGCCCTACCTTAGTCATGGCTTTCTTTTTAGGAGGCATAATTCCTATTCATGTATGATAATTTGAAGACGAGAGTAAAATATATGACAAAGAGAATAAAAGAGCACGGGACATGCAAAAAAGCAATGAATGAACAAGTGAACAAGTGACATCCTATGCTCCACAATTTTACATTACTTGAACCTAAAACTTCGATACCAACTTTATCATGACCCAATTAAGGAGCATGACTAGTGTATAAATTAATGTTATATTAATTCATGCAAGCCTATAAAGAAAATAACTTGCTAAATAATGCTAGAAGAAAACAATACTTGTTAACTTAGAAGAAAATAATACTTATTGACTTAGCACGATAATATCTAAATATCTAATAATAATAATTTTGAAATATTGACAAAATCTAAAAGTAAAATGTGGAGTCTCCATAAAATATAATCAAATAAATTATTTAAACAATTATAACAAAAGTTAGCCTGGGAAAAACAGAGTTTGGGTACACCCAACAAATGTCAAAAATAGATAAAATAAATAATCCAAGCAAAAACATACCAAAAACTTGGACCAATTACAAATATCTAATGATTTGAAAAAAAAAAATAGATTAAGAGTGGATTGAGCTAATGTTCAGTGAATGATAATTATAGCATACAACAAAATAGAAATCGACAAACGCTTGAATAATTTCATAATAGTTTTATATTTCTAAATATGTTTATGTTGCATATAATTAAAATCTAATTTAAGCATTCAAACCAATATATATTTCAAAATCAATTCATTTAAATCAATGAAAGTTTTCAAATTAAAATCTTTTCAGGGTGATGATTGTCCATATCACCAAAAGTTCAAATGGCAAGTAGGCTACTAGATAATTAGACACAGACCAACTCCTCCACAAATATCAATGTATAATTCTAATATATTATTCAATGAATTATGAGGTACGATAACAAATAATATAACTTTATTACCGTGATAGTTCTCATATTGAGGCCCAGATAACAAATAATCAATTGCAAATAACTGGATACTAAATACCAATTTAAAAATTAAGACTCATTCAAATAAATATCATAATATATTTTAAAATGTAGATCATAGAAATTCATATATCAGTAGCAGTCATATAAATAAGAAGGCTCAAAGATCAAATAACATCGATTCAGAATGCAAATGCTTCTAGATTAAAATATCAAATCAAATGCATTCAAAGCATTCAATTTGTAAATATCAAACTATAAATTTAGAATAATCGATAAAATTTCAATCAAATTAAAAGTCTCTTCCCAGAAACCTATGAGCTTTAAATGCATAAAATATTTAATAATATTAAATTCAACAGTTCAAAATAATTATAACCAAATGATAAATTAATTTAATAGAGATTCTTTAAAGAATAAATAGTTAATGTGATACATTCAGAGGGTATTTTCCAATCTTATTTATTTAAATATTCTCATACAAATAAATTTAAAAAGGGAAAAACTCTTGTTTTGTACCATAATTATTATTTATTTGAACTCTGGAAATATAATTAATCTCAATTAGTTGAGAGCAAAAAGCTAGTTCAAGCATAAAGAATAGATGAATTCAATTGATTGTAGAATGATCAAAATTTCTTATAGAAAATTTCTTACACAAAATTTCTTATATAAGTTACTTTATAATAAGGACCGAGTAAAAGTAAGGAGGAAAAAAATATCTAACATTTTATACAACAGATAACTAGTTATAAGGATTTACATATAACTATATATTAAAGCAAAATATATCATTTGACTAAATATATTATAGTTAAGATGTTTATATTTTAATCAAGGTTTAACACTGTGCACATATATAATGCCTAATGGTATGCTATACCAAAAGGTTGGCTTGTTAAAAATTAAAAATTTTAAGTAATTAGATATTTGTCTAGAGAAATATAAAAAGTTATGAATCAATTTTGTAAATTTACAAACATCCGTGTATATATATAATCTTTTATCGCAGAGATATTGGGCTAATAAAATATAAAATTATTATAGTAAACAAATAGAAAAGGAATATATAATATTGAGATAGGAAATCAAATATTCATTTTAGTTATCCATACTATAGTAGAATGAGATTATGTGTTATGTGCATAAATCATTGATTGAAAGCCATAATAATAAATTTGGTAAGTGGATGAATATGATGCAACATGACCAACATAAGAAATATATATATATTTATATATTCTGTGTATGTGTGTGTGATGATAAGGGCACGTGAAAAGCAATGAAACAATACTAAGAGATTTCACTTGTTCTCTATTTTACATGAGTCATCTTTAATAAGAAAAGATAAACATACAAAAAAAAAGTGCATATTTCTATTTGAGACAAGGAATGAGGGATGGCCACAAAATAATTTTACGAGAGTGTTTTAGTCATGCAAATAAAATAGATAGAGTAGTCAAAAAAAATAATGTTTAGTGTTTGAGATAAATTATGTAGTTAGAGTTTTTTTTTTAAAAAAACTTTATTTTTATAAGGTATATGAAATTTATATTTTTTAAAAAACAAAATGAGTAAAATAATATTTTCAAAGTCATATATTTCAAAAAAATTAATATTAACACTTTAGTATTTTTTTTATAAAATCCATACTAATAAGGTTATTAAATTTAAAGATATTACAACCTACTCTAATAGAAGATTTAAAAAACTTTAATTAACATATATATGCCATAGAAAAATAAAAACTAGTATCTTCATATTTGTTATCATTATCAAGTTAGCTTATGATTTCATTAAAAATTCAATACAATAATATAATATGATATATAAATAAAAATTAATACAAAAAGTATAAATTTGTGTTTGAGAAATATTTTGATTATTAGAATTTCGATTATTTTATGTGAATATCTCTCTTTTAACAATAAGAATCTAATTCTATATTTATTTGTAAATAATGAATAAAAAAAGAAAAATGTATCTTTCACTATTATAATTTTTTTTAGTAGAGTTATCATCAACGAGGTAACCAAAGTCTAAAAGTTAGAAGAATTTAGAGGGTCCTTCAAAATATGACATAAGCTAAGGAAAAGTAATAAAATTGTGATTATCATATATATGATATGGAAAAAAAAAATAATTGGCAATTTCATACTTCTCATCATTATTGAAGCACATATAATCAAACGCTTGATGTAATTTAAGATTTCGCTATTCACTCAAAATTCCATACAATTAATTTTACTCCAAACTACAAAAATAGATGATAAATGACTTCACAAAATTAGTGCTATTAGTTCTACCTAAACAACTTAATTAAATATGTAAATAGTTCTTTTTAGCCCCTGACTATTCAACTATAATATGTCAAAAGAAAAGATGACTTCATACTTATCATCAATAGCAACTCAACTTCTAAGGGCAAGATTATAATGGAAAAAATCATGCACTTATGAAGAAGATTAAATTTGCATTTTAGCTGGCACATTAAAACAAGGTGAAAATTTTATACAGTAAGAATAGTGAGGAAAGTTTTCATAGCAGTTTGGTCAAACATTCATACCTAATCAATTTGACTATCTTTCACCCTAAAACATATGCTATGTTTTGTTGTTTCTTTGACTGTTTTTTTTTTTTTAAGGATTTGCTTATTCAATAGATTTAATGTCAGTCTTTGGAGTTAATGAATAATTTAAGATATTCATTCTTCAATTAAATCTTTATTAATTAGAGCACTTATTAGGCATAACTTCAGCTTGAATAGGATGCAACTATATTCAATCTATCTCTTTACCAAAGAGAAAACCTGTTACATTAGTGGTTGGAATGAGGGCTGACTACATTTTTCCACCAACTGACTCTATAACTTCAGCTCTAACAATAGAGAAATATGCCGCCAACAAACTAAAAAATTTGTTTATTTTATACTATTGCACCTCATCTATTACAGGATTTTGCTTGCACTGGTTAAGATTTTCTACTCCTAAATATTTATTTTTTGAATGACAAATGGTGGAGAATTATTATCCTTTATGTTCAGTTTTTCTAAAATGTGGTTTGCTCCCTGCATACTTAGGGTGCTTACAAAGACTAGTCATTTCCTTATTTTCATTCACGTGATTCAACTTTTCAACTCTTAAACATAAGATTTCTCTCTTCCTCATTATGTTATCTAGAGATTTTAAATTTTTGTCTTCTTTTGAAATTATCCAAAAATTCCTTTTTTCTGTTTTAATTTAGAGTTTGTTAAATTAACTATATGTAAACTTTTTTGCTTATGTTTATTATATGATTTTATGTACAAACTTCTTTTTCTTCTCCTATAAATTCTATTGTTATGTTTGCTTCATTTTCTTGCCTTTATTTCTATTTTTCTTTTTTGATCTCTTTGAAGAATCTATTTTATTTATTTTTTGATGACAGTGTGAATATATTCATACGTTAACTCATTGTGATTTTGTTTTACTCTTTCAAATAAAGATATTGGTTATCCTTAGAAGTTCTATATAAAGTTAAGCCATAAAACAATGTTGTCTTCTATTTTTATAAACAATTCATATTAGTGTGCTTTGATTTTGATGGGCAATTAAATGTGCTATTTTTGGGCATTATTTTTACCTTTATTTTTTCATTTTGAATTTATAGGTTGCTCTTGATCTTCTTATTTGCACTTAATTAAAGGTTCCTTTTATTTTTCTTTTCTATTATCTATACTTAAAATAGGGTATTTAGTTCTTTATGCATTTTTTTTGGCATTTTTACATATCAAAATTAAAAAGAAATATGCATCACTTACAAATGTATTTTTCCTATTATTATAAAACAAAACTTAAGTCTGGCTACAATCATATTTATATTTCATTGATATGTAAATTAAAAAAGATGGTATTGTATATTTCTTGTTAACATATAGATTAGTTTAATGGAAGGTAGAACTAATAACCAACTTATTAGATAGGATAGAAATATATGTGGAAATTTTTTAAAAAAGATGTTAAACTAGATGATATTTTCTTATTAGACTAAATCCAGTTTATTTGTTAGACAAATAAAATTAAAAGTAAATAATCTTAAAATAGTTAATAATAAAATATGAGAATCAGTTACCTATTCCTTAGGTTTATATTAATGCACGTCACTTATTTTTTTTTAAAAAAAAAACTATGATTTACATTTGCTTTTAATTTGATTATAGCTAAGAAATGGAACCCTCCTATCAAAATAAATATAATTTTGTATTGTCATTATTAAGGAAATAAATTAATCATCAGATATAAAATAACAAAAAAAGGTCTATATTTAGACTGAATGTGATAAATTTTTCAAACAAAGAAAATGATTTTTTTAAAAAAGAGATTAAGTATGAAAACAATAGTTAACTGATGGAGAAATAAAAAGATAATAAGTAAAAAAAAATTAAAGAAATCATATTAGATTTCAATTAAATTTTCACCCGGCCTCATTGTCATAGGCCTTTGGGCATGGTTTCGTCCATATATTAAAAGTGGCCCTGGAAACCACGCTTAACAGTAAGATGTTGGGCTCATATCATAATAGGCTTCGATAATTGTGTTATAGGCTTTTTGCAAGTGGTAGAAATTTAAAGATATGGCCCATAGTGATAACAGACAATTCTTATGGATAGAGTTTGTATATACATATATAACTTTGTAGATAAATTTTGTATTCAACTAGAATTCTTGTACAATACTAGTATATAAGCAAATGTGTTATACGGTTTAAGGGTCCCAAACCCTATACAAAAATGCACACTATTTTTCTCTAAATTTCTTCTTCTTCTTTTGCTTATGTGTTCTTGATATACTTCTTGGTTGACAGTGATTATTGTTTAAATATCAACTGAGTTTATGATTGTTTGCCTACATGATCAACATGTGATTGACGGCTCTGCCTGTATAACAGATCCAATTGATTCTGGTCAATTGTTAATGTTTGTTTATGAGATTTGATACTAATAGTATATGACGGTTGAACCTAAATACCTTACTCTTGATATTTTAGAGGCAAACATCTTCTGGCTTGCCCAGTGGGGAAATTTGTATGCCAGTAGAGACTAGGTATTAGATCTTGAGACAAAAATTAGACCAATTGAAAGAACAGATTGCTCAGATTGAAGCTATTATGAACATAAGTAATAATAAGTCTAATGAAAATCTATCGGCCAATGATCCAACTCAAGGAGATGATTTTGTTGATTATCAACGGAATGCCCTTATGCCAAGGCAATCAGTTTTCACAACCGTTGATTATTGCCAAATCACTAGCTAGATAACGACCGAGAACCACACCATTTTCAACAACACGATTAACTAGATGGCCAGTAATCGAGCCACTAGTGGACGACAACAAGGTTGCTCAAAAGGTTATTTGGTAAGGACTAGATCAGATGAATAATTATCTTAAATGATTGACCACCCTCTTAAAAGGAAGGCAGACCCCAACATCAAATAGGAGATTCCCAATAAGACCTCTAACTTGAGAAGACTTTTTGCTCAAAGAGAATTGAAGGTAGTGTAAATTCTCACTCGTCCGAGTAATATTGAGCCATGAATTCTCCTAAACCCTTAAGAATCTAGCAGTTCGTCATTAGACCAATAAGGCATACCCTTACCTCTAAGTGCTTTCCAACAAGCTTTCCAGCTGAGTGCTCAACCACTACCATACCAACACAACTTAGTAGCTCAAAGCTTAGGTATGGTCTTTACTTACGATGTTGTGGGAATGTGGTCGCTTTAACTAGTACTATGGCAAAACAAGTGGTTCCCTTACCTTATAAATATGAATATCACCCAACATTCCTAAATCAATGAGTTAATTAACATCTTTGAAAATATGGGTGTTGACATAAAGCCTTTGTCGAGGCCGGTTTATTCAAAAGTTCTATTTTGAGTGGGTAGATAAATTATATCTTTTCTCTAGAGGTTACAAGATTTTAGAATTTAGTCTATCTTTAGGGAACAATAATGATTTAATAGTTAAGCATGTGGCCTAATTTTCTATGGCATGTAGAGAAGCAACGAATAAGGACTTTTGGAAGCTACAACTGTTTGGCAGTTCTCTCACCAGAATTGCCTTTACTTGGTACACCAAGCTTTCAACTGGGCCTATAGTAAGTTGGAAGGTTATGGAAGAGAAATTCCATAGTGAATTTTATAAGGCCCTTCCCTCAATTACATTGGTCGATCCCATGCAGGCAAAAGAGCTAGCAGTAAAATTAGTCAAGAAATTCATCCTCAGGTTCAGGAAGATAAGAACTTTATGCTACACTAAATTATTGAAGGTAGCTTTTGTGGCTTTGGCAATAAAAGGACTATACTTTAAGATCAAAAAGTACTTCAAAGGATATAAGTTTAAAGATCTCTATGAGCTAACTGTTAGAGTAATGGGTTTTAAAAATTATTGCAAGAGATCGAACAAAAGAGGGTGTCTTCTAAAGGGACTTGTTACAAAGATGCTTATGTAGTTGCCCTTAATTATGATAGTTCAGACTCAAACAAAGAGGGAGTCAACATAATTGAGCTGATACCTAAAAAGGGTTATGAATGTCCAACATTGGCTAACCCAAAGCCACAAAAGAAGAATAAAGCCAAACAAAAGACTAGGCAAATTACTAAGGAATACTTGTTTGATTTGACCAAGGCAGATGAGATATTCTATTTTTTAATGAAGGATAGGTAACTAAAGCTTTTTTATGGCCACATTATTCCCCTATCAAATGAGAGAAAGGGGAAAGATTGTTGCAAGAATTATAATGTATAAAGTCACTCGACCAAGAATTGCATCAACTTCAAAAATGTGGCGAAAAAGGCTAATGAGGAAGGGACGATAGTTTCACAGGAAAAAAATAAAACACTTGTTAAAATTGAGCCATTCCTTAAAGTCATTGCCTTGGTCATCCAACCAATTTTATTAAAGACCGAAGGAAAAAGACCATTGACTAAATCCAAGACTATAACCCCTTTGACCAATAATAAAAAGCCAGAAACTGATGAAAAAGCTAGCAACCATTAGACGAATGAGGAAAAGTCTACCACTCCTTCAACCACTAAAACAAAGAGATTAAAAGAGGTAAAGCTTATCACTTTAGTTAATGAGCAAAAGCATGATGCGGGGATGTTGATATGCCTAACTTCCCACACTGAGTTTAAACCACTAGCCAATGTTAAGTCTCCCAAGGGGGAAGTTGAGGTATAATTCTTATAGACATCCCAATGTTTCTTATGCTCACATTGCACAAAATAATAAGGTGGGCAAGCACCTAAATGTCCATGATATTATGGGGTAAATGAGTGAGCGTCGCCCAAGCAGTGTTGCATTAAAAAAGCCAGTTGAGGCTGATCGTCGAAAATAACATAAGACAAATAACCAAGGAAGACTTTTAAGCCAAGCCTAATAATAACAAATCATTAGAAGGATCATAGACCCACGAAAAGGGTTTTTGAATGTCTTGCCTTTACACAACTTACACGAGCTAAAATTATGAACACTCAAACAAGAAGGTTTTATAGGCAAAGGTAGCAATTTCGAGTTAAGCTAAAAGAGGTCAAGTCTTGAAGGAGTACTGAAAAGGAGGCCATAGTTTACACGAGAAAGAGATTGAAGAGCTCCGAGCAAAACAAGAGAAAAAGAGGCTTGAGTTGTGCAAAAAAAGTTATAAGTTGGATAATAAGCTCAAACCTTATGATATTAAGATCTACCTACCATAATAAGTCTAGATCATTAAAGGTATGGGTGACAAAGAAATCTAATGAAGCACAATCTGTAAAGGGTTTATCCAGTACTTTAAAGTATAAGGCCAAAGTAAAAATGGTTTGCCTATTACTAATGGATTTTTCGGCCTAACTTAGGTAGAGGAAACAATTTAGGAAAATGTTATTTGCTTAAGTTCAGATGATGAAAATAAAGAGAGAGTGGCTACAGTGATTTTACAGCAACCTCCATTATCCCAAACCAATCACATTTGACTATTATATATCAAGGTCGAGTTGAATTCAATCTCTATCAATAAGGTATCATAGATAACAGATTTAGAATGTCTATTATTCCTACCAAGTTTTTGAAGAAATTTGGCCTTACCAAAGATCAAGTGAAAAGGGTTGATATGCCTATGAGAAATTTCACAAGGGAAGTAACCTTAGCAGACAGGTATATTGAATTCGATTTAAAGGTTTGGGGATATACCATTAAAGAATGTTTCTTCGTAGTTGATTGGATGATAACTATAACTTATTGTTAGGTAGAAATTGAATACATGCCAACTGCTCCAATGCATTATCCTTACACCAAATGATGTGGGTCTGGAGGTCAGATGGATAAGTAGAGGTCATTCATAGGGACTCGAACCTATTTGCTGAAATAGTCGACTTGATAATGCAATTATGTATAAGAGTGAAAGAAAATTTCAAAACCATTGTCAAAGGGTCAAGTAAGGATAAAACAGTGATAAAGTTACATCAGCTCAGGGTCCTCATGTTGAAACTTAAGCAGTCAACCTCAGTTAGCATTGAAGGTCGCTCATTGATTGCCAAATTTGATCGTTAAGTTAACCAAAATGAAAGAATTCTTTAAGAAAATCAAGAGGCTAATCTTAGAGAATAACTTAGTAGTCTCAGTCGAGTGCATCTACAAGGATGAATGAGATGATCACACAGCTCAGTTGTGGCAACAGACCTTAAAATCGTGCCTAAGAAGTTGGATAACCACTAGGCCAAGACTCAATATCTCTTAAGAGAAGTAAACCAAAGTACCAAGGAGTTGCCTCGATCAATTTTCATTAGTGCAAAGTGGAATACTCAGTTTAAAGCTCAATTAGTAGCACTACTCAAAGAATATAGGGATTACTTTGCTTAGGACCATTCTGAAATGTCAGGTTTGGATAGGGCCTTTGTGGAACACTTCCTACCTATTAAGGAGGGATTTTGCCCATTCAAATAACCCATGAGGAGAATATCCAAGAAAGTGAAGGAGTTAGTTAGAAAGGAGGTAAATAGGCTTTTGGATGTTAGTTTCATACGGATGACCACATATGTTGAATGGCTCTCTAATATTGTCATTGTTATGAAGAAAAATGAAAAGTTAAGGATTTGTGTAGATTTTAGAAATTTAAACTTAGTGATGCCCAAGGATGAGTATCCCAAGCCTGTTGTAGACATGATGGTCAATGTTGTGGCATATAACATGATCCTTAGTTTTATTGATAGGTAATATAGGTAGAATCAAATTAGAATTATTGATGATGATGTGAGCAAAATAGCCTTCAGGTGCCTAGGGCAAATTGGTGATTACGAGTGGGTTGTTTTGCCATTCGGCCTGAAAAATGTTAGGGCTACATATCAAAGAGCAATGAATAAGATCTTCCATGATATGATTGGGAAATCAATGAAAGTATATATTGATGATGCTATGGCAAAGTCCCAAACGAGGAATAATATTCGATGAAACTTAAAAGATCATTTGAGCAAATGAGAGAATGTAAGCTTAAGATGAATCCTTTAAAATGTGCTTTTAGAGTTTCAATCAGGAATTTTCTTGGATTTTTATTGCATTAAAGAGGCATTGAGATTAATGAGAATAAATTTAAGACCATTATAGAGACAAAACCTCCATCAATTAAAAAGGAGTTGCAGGGGCTGATCGACCAAATAAATTTCTTGAGAAGATTTATATCTAACTTAGTTGGTCAATTAAGTATTTGGGGCCTTTTGCTTAAACTCAAAGATAGAGAGGAGTTTATTTGGAATGAAGAGCACTAAAAGGTCTTTGATGAGATTAAGATGTACTTGACTAGACTTTCAGTTATGATGCCACCTAGGTCGAATGTTCCTTTATTGTTATACCTCTTAGCTAGTGAGAATTCAATTAGGTGTATGCTAGCCCATGAGCAAGATGAGGTTGAAAGATTTGTATATTATTTAAGCAAGGTTCTGAATCCAGTAGCGCAAAGGTACTCAACCATCAAGAAATTATGCTTGACATTATATTTTGCTTGCACAAAACTTAGATATTATATACTCCCAACTATAGTCTTAGACTGGGTACATTCTAAGACAAACATTCTCTTTTGGCCATTTTAAGGAATAAGATGGGCAAATGGGTAGTTGTTTTCTCTTAGTTTGCTCTACAATACGTTCCCCAAAAGGAAGTTAAAGGACAAACATTAGCAGATTTCTTAGCCGATCATCCTTGTTTAGATGTCCTAGAGGAACCTATGACCGAGATTGGGTACTTTGAGCACTTGCCTTGGCAGGTATGGTTTGATGGTTCTAGAATAATGCGTTCAACTAGGGTAGGGATCATTTTCACTTCACCTAGCAACCTTATAACTAAGTGGTCCCTTAAACTTGATTTCCCATGCATTATTAAGAGACGTATAATTGTTTAGCCTTTTTAGCTGATTAGACTTGTATTCGGCCTATTGTACTTTAACGACTTTACCTAACATTTTGACTTTGTAAATTTATTCTTAAGCCATATTTTACATCTTTAATTGATTATTACATTATGGCAAAAGTACTTTGTTTAATATTGTTTCTTAGCCAATTTGTTAGCTTGTTAATGTTTCAGCCTATTCCCTAGTTAATAAAAATTATTTCTTTGTCATCGAATATGATTTTACAATACTTATAACTAAAATGCAATTGTTTTTATGATTCGACCTTGATTATTCATTAATAAAATTATTTGTTGGCCAAAAATCAGTATCGATGAACGTTGATGCTTAGCATGGGGTATCCAATGAGAAACAAATAACACATTTTGATACTTCGGTCAGACTCTATTTATTTTGTACTTGGCAGATATTTGCCTCAGTGTGGTTATGTCGATTTATTGGCTTTGAGCGAACAATGTGTGTGATTTGTTTATTCACAAAACAACATTTAGGAAAATATGAAAACATTTAATAAAAAGTGAAAGCTGTTCAAAATTTAATGATTGCTGAATAGAGCTTGTTTGAACATGATCATCTAATATGACAAAATTCTCAAAACAATTGAAACCGAAGGCAGGTCAAATAAGTTGTAATAGAAGAAATAGAATCTTGAGCGATTTTTCCTTTTTCTCTTCGTCTAGAGTCTTTTCCTTAACTCTTACTTTTTAATGATTCACTTAATAATTTCATTATATAGCTTTTGCAGTTTCTGCTCCTGCTCTTGGCGAATGACCTTGACATTGGCCAAGGCACTGACAAGCCTTTTCTCTTTCTCCCTTGAGGGCTTAACCTCCTTTTGGAGCTCTTTGACCATATTCTTTATTTGAGTGATATGATTATTCAAGGATGAAAATTCATCTCGAGATTTGGCTACTTAGGCGATCATGACGTTGGCCTGAGTTAGCTTGTCAATTGAAGAAGGAAGTGCTTCCTTGAAGTTTTCCAAGGCTTATTTTTAACCAATGCTTATGTCAACTTCAATAGCATGGTCAGAGATGAATTCTAAGTCCTTTTGAAAAGTTGCATTTTGGATTGGGTCAAGGAGTATTTTGGTGGAGAGCTTCGAGATGCGTTAGTGGCATATCTTAACTTTTTAGAATAGGAAGCAACTTTAAGTAATAGTACTTCCATTTCACTTTTCGCTTCTCCTTTAGAACTTCTATTATATTCCTTTAAAAGGGCCAAATAATTGATAAAGTCCTACAAGATAAGATTTCATTAAAGTAATCTTATAGTAATAAGCAAAGATATTAGATTATAGATCATCACCTCAAGTGAGTGCGCAGATTCTGATTCTGTGGCCGACTCTATCAAACTTGGTACTTCGCTTAATGGCTTTTTCCCTTTAACCTTTTCAGAACAGGATAAACAAGGTACATTCACAGTTTTAAGAAAGGTCAAGGTTAAGACCAAAAGTGGAGGTTGAAGGATAATTGATTGTGTGAAGGAGAGCTTGGAAATACCAGAAGGAGTTAGGTTAGGTGAGACTTCAGGTCCAACATTTTTTACTTTTAGCTTTATTAAAGGGATTTTATCTCCCTTGCTTATATTTATTTTTTTAATAGGTCTAACTTTATCACTCCCACTTTGGCCAGCCTGGTTTAGAATGACCTTGGGAATAGCTTCTGTGGAAAGGAAGAATGAGATATAAATGTAAAATAAAAATAATGATAATAGTAAAATTACCTCTCAGGGCAAGGTTTGTATCCAAAAGTATGGTATCACCAAAGAAAAGCCATGAAGTTTCAAGATCACCCTATATATAGCTTGGTCCAACTTGGGCTATTGCTTTTTCATTTTTCCACCTTAGTCATGGCGATTCTTGCAATTCTAAAAGGTGCATTTGAAATATCTAGGCAATAATATTATCGAAGACCTTTGAAAGAATTAAGACAAATAGTTGGAAGAATATTTTCTCTCCAAAATATGTATCTTTCATGACAATGAGTGTGCTACTCTTGGATTAACTTGGCCTTGATAAGTTGTACTCTCTTCAACATTGTATCTCTCCTAAGGTAATTACACTTAAAAGCCATAAAACTATTCAAAAGTAAGGATCACTACAATGTGATGACCTTTAAATTTTGAGGCATCCTGCATAATAGAAGAGGAAGCATTAGTAAGTAGTAGTTTGGGTAATATTTATAGGGATAAATTATCTTTGGCTGACTTGCACATCTAAAAATCCATGATCTCGGCCTACCAGTTCAAAAAATCAATTGAAGTGTCATCAAAGATGTCTTAATCGTGCATATAAAGATAAATTTTTTAGTTTTCATTGATGGTCAAGTTCATTTGCAAGATACTCAAGTCCTAAATGTTCAGTCGTTCATAAATCTTATGTTATTTGAACGAATAGATCACTGGCATAAGTAATAGTTGGACTAGACTAACTTCCCTATTGAAGTAGTGTGGGTTGTAAACTTTTACTTCACACCTGTTATTTATATTTGCCTCTAAAGAATAGAGGAAGTGAAGATCTCTAGGTATTAAGTAGCTCACCTAATTTTTCATCTATTCAATGATTTTGTTGCCTAATGTAAGTTCTTTGGTACTTACATTTAATGGGTCTTGTAGAACAAATGTAGTGAAAAAATAAAATTTTTCTACGTGAAACTCACTAATGATCCATGTGATTCGACTAAATTAAAAGGAGGATGCAAAAAATCTTACAATTCATATGAAAGATCATCGATCTGTTGGCAGGCTTACATGAGTTTACGCTGGTAACACCCTACTTGAACTTGAAGTCGAATCAAGATGTCACTAAAGGATGATCGCCCTCTGCAGGTATCCATACGAATAGGTTTTTTCCAAAATGGGTTGTGCTACCACTAGGATTTTTTTTTCTCTTTCTAAACATTTTTGAAAATGTGCATGCATTGTAGGTTTTAGAAAACCCTAAAATGTGCATAAATATATATTAACCGTTAAGATATTTATGTCAATTCTGTATCTTAAAAATACAAATAAAATATCTTATTTTTTAAACCTTTTAAAATGAAATAGATATCTAAAATAATCTAGATAATATCTTTAATTACTTTATTTATAAATATAGATAGAAGTAAAACCTAATTGCATTTTGGGCTTATTCTATGTGTACAACCTGTAGGTTCACATAATGTTGGCAATGACTAAAAAACTTATTTTGGCTCATAAGTCATATGTGGCCTCTAGAAAGACATTATGACTATCCAAATTATGTGAAGGTCAATGATCTAACCTAAAATAATATTATAATCATTTTGTCACATTGCATCTCAATTGAACATAAGGCATGAATTATGTCATCCTTATATAGCTCAATTCTTTATTGATCTCCAAGTAGACTGATGCAAAATGATATTGATAACCTTTACTAATTTATTACCGCATGGTTATGTAACTTTTTTAATTTAACTTATCGAGGGGCCCAAAGATATATTTCTCATAAATATATGAGAGACAAATTCCTTCTTAATCATACATATTCTTCTATATGATTTACTTCATGTCTAATATTAATTAGTATGATAATTTGGTTGAAGATAATGTTAAACTATATCAAAACATGAAGTTCATCATATTGGAATCTATAATGATTTTTAGGTTAGAGGATTACATTAATACTATTGCATGAGAATCACATATGATTATTAACACATATAGTGTTCTCATAGCAGGTCGGTCCAATACAATGTTACTTAAACATATATCTATATGATTGATTTAATATTGCATATCCATGACTAGTAAAATATAGTCATCAATCAAACACATAATAGTCTTCATTCATTATTATCCTAATAATAATGACCAACTAAAGATAATTTAGAATAAAATTCTTAATATTTAAAGGTTTTACTATCAAGTCACATGTTTGATAACATTAAGTAGAATTAATTATTCATGGAATTTATAATTTAGCCATAATCAAAATATAAAAGAGATAGTTAATAAAATTGCAACCGTGAAATTATTAAAAAAAATATTCATTATAAGCATTAATCTAGGGCATATAGCTAATAGTCTAGCTAACAGTCTCCCACTTGCACTAGGTCCAACCAAAATTGTATCTAATACCCATTTAGCTATGATAGTGGTTTGGTGAATGGATAACATTGTTGTCATTGGTTGGCACTTTGCTTATCTTCGTGTCTCCTCTCTTAATGATCTCTTAAATGAGATGAAAATGCTTGAGTATGTGTTTGGATCGTTGATGTGATCTTGACTCTTTTGCCTGTGTTATGGATCCGTTATTATCACAATATAAGTCTATTAGGTTTGAAATGCTAGGAACAACATCCAGTCCAGTGATAAATTTCTTAATCCAAACAACTTCCTTAGTTGCTTTTAAGGTAACTATATACTCAGCTTCTTTTGTAGAATCAACCAAAGTGTCTTACTTTAAACTTCTCCAACTCATTGTACCTCTATTCAAATAAAATACACAACTTGATTATGATCAAAATTCATCCTTGTCAGATTAGAAGCTAGCATCTATGTGACCACTTATAACTAGGTTGTCTTTTTATCCTCTATATATTAAAAATGCATCCTCAACAGTTGTCCAATGACTTTCACCTAAATCTGATTAGTACTCGTTGTACTTCGTGCATATTAGGCATCAAGTCGAGTACATAACATGACATATATGATAGATCTAATAACAAAAACATATGGAATCTTACTCATACGTTCTAGCTTATCTTGTGTTTATGGACACTAAGTCTTGCTAAGAGTTATGTCATGAGACATTGATAAGAATCCTCTCTTAGAATCTTAGATACTGAACCTATTCAGTACATCATCAATGTATATACTCTAACTTAGCCCAATAAGCCTTTTAGATCTATCACTATATATCTTAATGCCTAAGATATAGACAATTTCATCCAAGTTTTTCATTAAAAAATAATTCCCTAACCATAATTTAACATTTTGTAGAGTAGGGATATCGTTTCCAATGAGTAATATGTCATCAACATATAGCACAAGGAAAACTATTATGCTCTTACTAACCTTCTTGTTAACACAAGGCTCATCTTCATTTTTTATGAAACCAAATTCTTTAATTGCTTTATCAAAATGAAGATTCCAACTCCAAGAGGCTTGCTTCAATCCATAAATGGACCTTTGAAGCTTGCAAACCTTTACAAAATTCACATGACTGATAAAAACTTCTAGTTATGTCATACACACATCCTCAAAAAGATTTCCATTAAGAAATGTTATTTTCACATTAATTTTCCATATCTCATAATCATAGTATACAACTCAGGCAAAGAGAATCCAAATGCATTTAAGCATGGCAATGGATGAAAAGGTTTCATCATAGTTTATATCATGTATTTGCTTGTAACCTTTTTGCAACCAACCTTGCTTTATAGGTATGCATATTTCATCCATGTCTATTTTCTTTTAGAAAAACCATTTGCACTTAATAGTTTTTAAACCATTAGGCAAATCATTCAAAGTCTTACTTGATTATCATTCACGAATTGCATTTTAGACTTTATGGCTTATAGCCATTTCTTAGAGTTTAGACCATCCATAACCTATTGATAGGATGTGGGCTCACTTTGGTCTACAAGCGTCATTTTTTTACTGTCAGTTAAGAGAAATCCATATCTTTTAGCTCGTACAGGTTCAATAACTGTTTGTGATTCCTGTCGAGATTCCATAGGTGGTTAAACTTTACTCCCACTGGTTTTTTTAGAAATGAACTCTCTTTCTAAAAAGACACCATTTTGAGTAACAAACATTTTATTTCAAAAAAATTATAGAAGTAATATCCTTTAGTTTCTTTATGATATCCCATAAAATAACATTTGTATAATTTGGGTGCCACTTTATTCGAAATTTGATACTTCACATAAGCATCACAACCCAAAATCTTTAGAAAAGATAAACTAGGAGATTTTCCAATCCATATTTCATATGGTGTCTCTTCAACCGCCTTGGATGGAACTTTGTTTAGCATGAATGTAGCAGTTTTTAAAGCATACCCCTAAAATGAGATTGGAATATCTATTTGACTCATCATAGATCAAACCATATCTAGTAAGGTTCAATTTCTCTGTTCAAATACATCATTCCACTGCGGTGTTCCTAGTGGAGTTAGTTGTGAGACTATCCTACAATCTCTAAGATGATTAATGAATTCTTGGCTTAGATATTCGCCACTTTGATATAATTAAAGTGCTTTAATATTTTCATCAAGTTGGTTTTGTACTTCACTTTTAAAATTTTTGAACATTTCAAAAATTCATATTTGTGTTTCATAAGATAGATATAGTCGTGCCTACTATAATTATTTATGAAAGTGATAAAGTATTGAAAACCTTCTCTAGCATTTAAAATTAATGGTCCACATACATCAGTATGCACTAGGCTCAATAAGTCATTAGCCCTTTCACTATGCCCTATGAAAGGAGTTTTAGTCATTTTACCTAATAAACAAGATTTACATGTTTGAAATTATTCAAAATCAAATGAATTCAAAATTCCATGTTGTTAGAGTTTCAATATGCGTTTTATGTGGCCCAATCGACAGTGCCAAAGACAATTAGAATTTGAATCATTAGATTTATGCTTCTTAGCATCAATATTATAGATGGACTCAATATTTCTGTTTTCAAGATTTAGGACATAAAAACCATTCGATAAATGAGCAAAACCATAAAGCATGTCACAATAAGAAATGAAGCATTTATTATTCTTAATAAAAAAATTTAAAACCTTCCATGTCCAAATAAGAAACAAAAATAATGTTCCTTCTTAAAATAGACACATAATAACAATTATTTAATGTCAAAATAAGTCCATTAGGCAAAGCTAACTCACAAGTTCCTACAACTAAGGTAGTAACTTTTGCTCCATTTGTAACTCGCAAGTCTACCTCGCCCTTAGCGAAAGATCTACTCCCATTTAGACCCTATACATTATTATAAATGTAAGATCCATAACTAGTATCTAATACCCATAAAGTGGATTCAAAAGTAGGTAAATTGACCTTTATAATTTGCATTCCTGGATCAGTAACCTGAATGTCTCTTTTCTTTTTCAGATCATCTAGATGGAGCTTGTAATTTCTTTTTCAATGATTTGACTCATTGTAGAAATGCCATGCTCCCTCCTTTAGAGGTTTGGACTTAGGCTTAGGCTTGGGCTTTTTTAAGACCTTCGTAGCTTTTTCTAGTCCTCCATAGCTTTTTCTTTCCATTTTCCTTCTTCTTAACACCCTTCTTTTTATTAACCATTAAAACCTCTTTGGTGTGATTTTTGATGTTTAGTTTAGTAGTTTAAAGCATCCCATGCAATTCAGAAACACTTTTCTCAATATTATGCATGTTATAGTTCATAATGAATGCATTATATGCATCAGGCAAAGACTAGAAAATGATGTCAGTAGTTAACTCTTAGTTAATGGCAAGACCGAGTTTTTGCAAATGATCAAGATGACCCTTCATCTTCAAAACCTGAGGACTAACTGAGCTACCAGTTACTAACTTTCATAAGAGTAGAGCCTTAATAGTATTAAACCTTTCAAGTCGAGCCTTTTCTTGGAACATTTATTTGAGATGACCCACTATAGTATAAGCCTTCATTTCCATTAGTTGTTTTTAAAGCTCTGATTCCATGCGGTCATGCATAAGGTAAATGACATCACTGAGTCATTAAGATGCTTAATGTAAGCATCCCTTTAGGCTCTAGGAGTTACCAGCAGCAGGCTCTTCGGGTATAGGCTGATCTAAGATATATTCCTTCCTTTCTTACTTGAGAAAAATTCTCAAGTTTCTATACTAGCCAAGAAAGTTTGTCCCATTCAATTTATCCTTCTCAAATATAGATTGCATTGACGAATTAGGGGTATTGTTTAAAGACATAATCTTTAACCAAGATATATATATATATATATATATATTGTGCACTTAACATTTTATTAAATCTTACTAAATTTATCAAATCATTAAATCTCAATTTTGAATATTCAACAATTGAAAATTTTAAAGGGCCAAGATCCATATTTCACCTAATTCTAAGTAAACTTTGTTTTATTACTTAAAATTTAGTTATTTAGGTAGGTAATACTTTACCAATTACATCTGATGTAACTCTTGGACAATAATGGGATATTGACATCATATGTCTCAGATATCTCATTCTATACCCTAGGTTTAAAATCATTTTGGTAACCTAGTTAAGTCTAACCATTTCAAACTTAAAGATATCACCATTATCCATCTTATCTTACTAAGATGACCTAATATACTTTGCTTTGGCTAAACCTATATTTAGGAATCAAAGTCTTGACAAGTGTTTGAATCATGGTAGACATTTTCATGACTTAATCTTATTGAGAGATTTTACAAATTTTAACCTATTATGCATTATTATGTTACAAATCATACATCACATGCATTGCACCATAAATATTTATACGTAATAACAATAAAAATAAACATGTCATAGCATGGCGCTTAATCTAAATTCACCTTCACAGGCCAATATAAAGATCAAAATGTCAATCCTAGGGGTACATCTTTATCTCAATGGATTTGCCTAGGTTGTCATTAATAGTCGCCACCTTATGCCTTAAAGATCACCATCTTGTACCATGAGAGTCACCATCTTGTGCCTTAAAGTTCTCCATTACAAGTTGTAATTTACAAATAGCAATCCATAATATTCTATTGCTACTAATAAAATGAATGATTACAATAAAAATAAATGACATGTTGGACATATTTAAAAATTACAACCCTTGAAAAATAGAGAAATAAAAAACAATCACATTGGTCTAAAGGATCATGTCATGCACCATACAAAACACATAATAAAAACATCCATATATATATATATTAAACAAATTATGTTATGGAAATTAACAATTATATGAAGAAACATTTAGGGTTAAGGGGCAGCGACCCAAGTAAACAATTTACGTTATTCGTTTTATGTAAGTTGTTGCCGAAATTTCATTAGTTTTAATTAATATGATTAACTAATTTGTTCATAACATAACTAATTAATCACTACTTAACATTAAAATAAATTTATGGAATTTGCTAATATGTTCAAAATAGATTATTTTACGTTTAACAATTAAACAAACCCTATAACTTCAAATAAACTTGTTCTCCAAATAAACTGACAGTCATCCTTATATAGTTGTATTCTTTCTTGTTCTCCAAATAAACTTATATAAAATGATATTGATAACCTTGATCAATTCATTACTGCATGGTTATGCAATCTTTTCAGTCTAACTTCTCAAGGGATCTAAAGATATATTTCTCATAAATATATGAGAGACAAATTCCTTCTTAATCACTCATATTCCTCTATATGATTTACTTCATATCTAATATTAGTCTGTAAGATCATCTTGTTAAAGATAATGTTGGACTATATCAAAACATGAAGTTCATCATATTGGAATCAATAGTTATTTTCAGGTCAGAGGATTAAGTTAATACCATTACATAAGAATCACTTATGACTATTAATCCATGTAGTGTTCTCATAGTGGGTCAGTTCAATACAATGTTTCTTCAATATATATCTTCATGGTTAATTTAATATTACATATTAATGACTAGAAAAATATAGTCATCAATCAAACATATACTAGTTTTCATTCATTATTACCATAACAATAATGATTGACTAGGGATTATATAGAATAGAATTCTTAACACCTACAAGTTTTATTATAAAGTGACATACTTGATAATATTATGTAGAATTAACTATTCATGAAATTTATAATTAGCCTTAAATAAAATAAAAAAGAGATATTTAATAAAATTGTAATCATGACATTATTAAGAAAAATATTCATTACAAGCATTGGCTTAGGGCACATAACTAATAACATTTGTATATGAAGTTTTGGTCTAGTTTAGTTCAAATAAGGTTGGGCGAAGTTTAAAGGTAGGATGATTTTTTCACTCATTGGAATGAAAAAAATGTAAAGAAGTATGAAAAATGATCACTTATGCAAAGTAACTGTATAACCCAATGGCCATAGTAAGAAATGGATAAGGTTGGAGTTTGAGGAGTTCTAATTGTGAGCTCAGGGAAGTTGGCTAGAAGCCAAAACTGCACCATCCATAAAAGACCTCTCATGGACCCAAAAACGTCTAACTTATGGCTGGGTAAGAATCCATGAAGTCCTCAATAAATGTGGGCAATGATGGAAGGTCTTAGAGTTAGTTATTCACCTCGAGCTAATGAAATAGCAACATTGAGGTATTTTTTTCCAATGTTCTTAGATGGTGTATAATAAACACATTTATAGAGCCAATAAATCAGGAAAGCTGCATGTTCACTCATAGAAGGCATACTAGTGTGCTTGTTATTGTTTTGGATAAAGGAAGCATAACTAGGGTTAGTGAAATTGATATCAATCCCTTTATGGTAGCCATTAAAGAAGTAAAAAATTTTTTGCCAATTATAGCTATGTTAAACAAAGCTACCAAATCATAAAAGAAGAAGCAATTGGTTGATTTTGACCAAAAAAGTAAAACAACATTTAAAAGAGACATAAATATCTAGACAATTGAGCAAAAAATTGAAAGAGGTTATAAGTGTCTATTTCCTCTTATAATTTGGAAAAGTGGAAAGCCATTCTTTTAAACTAAGGAATATAGTTGGGGAGAATGGTAGGCCAGGTGTTAATTGGTGAGGTTTTATTCCACAAACTGTTATTTATCACTCTATAAAACCTAGGTGGTTTTTACTAGTAAAAAAAAGGTCCCTATTGAAAAAATCTACAGGAGAATCTAAAGAAAGGCCTAGATCATAAGTAGGGGGCTCTATGAAAGGTATTAATACTTGATAATTGATCGGGAGATCATTAACATTCAACTTATAAGCTTTATAGATTTGTGATGGGGATGTGTCTTGAGATCTTTTGGACTTTGTCATTTTTCTTCAAGATGATTATGCAAATGAGCAAGAAAAGTGAGATTTGAAAAGATTAAGCAAGTAAAGAATAGGGGAAACTTACTTTAAAAGTTGGAATTCTAGAGAGAGTAGAGAAAGAAGCTCTAAAATTTGAAAGGAAAGTGAAAAATGATTTACCTACTAGGATATATATAGAAAGAGATGAAGATGAAATGCTTAATGACCTTTAGAATTTGAATTAATTATAATAGGAGTTATGATGCCAAAACAGTTATGGCAGAAATAATTTGGGATGCGCCATTCCATTCTCTTTGGAAGCTCCTAGAAGATGACTCTTCAAGTCTTATTATATGAAATTTCATTTTTCCAAAGAAGATTCTAAAAGATATTTTCTAGTTCTTAGTTAAGAAATTAAAGATGGACTAAGTATAGATAATCTTCAGCTTTGGCAAGATTTTTGGGCGATCACTTTATTGAATATTTATCAATAGATCTATTATTGAGGATTGCTCAAAGGAAGGTGGCATGCATTGGGTGATTAATTTTTGGGCTAGATGATAAGCAATTCATGGCCAAGCATCGTTCAAAAAGGAAGTGATTCTAGATACATCTTGGGCGAATGAATTTGAGTTGATTATGGTTATGTAATCTCACCAAATACTATTAAATATGTTTTGAGCAAAAAGATAATAAGATTAAAGATAGCTCAAGTGGTGGCCTTAAAGATCCTTTGGGCGAAGACTATGAGACCAATATTAGGGGCAAGATAATGGTTAAGCATTAGCCAACATGCTTGTTATAGTAATATGTGTAAACACTATCTTATAGGTAAGTTCATTAGCAAATGTCACCCAAGGTAAAGAGAAGTGGGCATCATTGTCACCCAAAGATGCTTATAAAAGTTGACATGGTCATGATGGATGACTTTTAAGATAAATGAGGCCTTTAAAGGAAATACAACTCCATAACTTATTTATGAGGGAGTTGTAAGGAGCATTGTTCACACTTGACCTCATTCTCATGGGCCTTTGGGCCTGGGTTTCATCCACATAGCAAAAGTGGCCTTAGAACCCATGTTTAACAGTCGAATGTTGGGCTTGTATCGTGACAGGCTTTTATGATTGTGTTATGGGCTTTTTACAAGTGGTAGAAACTTAATGATTTAGCCCACAGTGATAACTGACAATCCTTGTAGATAGAGTTTGTATATACACATATAATTCTGTAAATAAACTTTATATTCAATTAGGACTCTTATACAATACTGGTATATAAACAAATGTGTTATACGGTTTAAGGGTCCCGAACTCTGTACAGAAATACATATTATTTTTCTCCAATTTTCATCATTATCATCTTCTTCTTCTAATTTTGTGTTCTTCATTTACTTCTTGGTTGACGGTGATTATTGCCTAAATACCAACTGAGTTGACAGTTCTTTGCCTATATACTCAACCTATGATTGACATCTCTGGCTATATATAAGATCCAATTGATTCTGATCAACTGTTAATTATCTTATTTGTGAGATTTTGTATTGACAATACTTGACAGCTAAACGTAAATACCATTGAATTTTGCTTTTGAGATTTTAGAGGCAAACACACTTACATCATTGTTAACATATAACCTAATTTAATTAAAGGTAGAAACAAAAATACTTATTTCATTTAATTATGATTTTGAAGTTAGGAATAAGAACCTACTTATCAAGTTGAATAAAAATTTATGTTGAGATTATTTACAAAGAAATCATGTTAGGCTAGATAGGGAAACTAAATGCAACAGATTTACTCTAGGATCAAAATTAAAAGGAAAAAAATAATCTTAAAATAGTAGATAGTGGTATATATAAATTAGTTATCCATTTTCTAGTCTTATAATGATGTATATCCACAAGTATGAGAAAAAAAATTTTAAAAAAATAATTTTGTTTTCAAATTGAATGTTAGAATTTTTCTAGCCAAGAAAAGGAAAGGAACAAAAAAAAGAATATAACTAAAAAATATTTTGTAAATAGAAAAAATGAAAAGATAGACCAAGGTGAAAAACAAACAACTAGGATGACAAGCAAGCACAATCCCAAGATCTAAGATTACTTATATGCTTGCTTTCTTAGCATCCTCTTCTATTATTTGTGGTATTTCATTTTATCTTTAGTTTATTAACCCAACACTTTCTTATTCCAAGGTACAAGGCTGGAAACAAAATAGTCAAAAACAAAAAGTGAATTAGCTTGTTTTATTTATTTCATAATATGAACAAACAGGTTTGTTAACAAAAAATGGCAAAATAATAAACATAAGAACTTCTAAGTTAATGGACAAACATATGAATAAACACCTTTATTAATGATATATTTATATGTTGACACTTTACATGCATGTTTGACCATGATCTTTATTTGTTCTAAGCATATGGTTTGAATAATATTGTTGTGTAAGTGTCTTAGAATAAATAACTTAAGAACTTATATTTATATATATTATGAGAGAATTACATCTTAAGTTAGGATTTTTTTATTTTTAAGTTTACAATTTACCCATTAACTATCTTGGAAATGATTTAAAAGTTATTAATAAGCATTTTGGTGATTTTAGCAAGTAGTACTAGTATTATCAAGGAACTTATAGATTAGAAATATCAAATAGTTAACTTGAAAAGAAGGTATATGAATGAGATCTTTGAATTTCTATAAATTATCCCATCTAAGTTATTGTTTCCTTTTTTCTTCTTTTAATGACAAAGAAATATTTATATGCTAAAATGCATATAAGTATAATTGAATAAAAAGAGCAAATGATAGGGTAAACAATACAAATTCTTACTTCTTTTAAATTAAATCAAGATAGAACAAAATATAACTTTTTTATCATCTTATTATGAGACTAAATATTTCTATTATTATATCATTCATTCAAGACAAAAACTCATAATAGTAAAATAAAATATGATAAGAGATACAAATGATAATGCAAAGATATATATAATGAGAAGTCAACTGGGAACCAAATAATAAATGACAATGTCAATGCATGAATCATGGTGTTAAAGTTATCATAGGAGTTAGGGCAAATATAGGTTATGAGGGAGATGCAAGAGATGGGGTTTACACTAATATTAGGGTTAGGGTAGAGGTAGTTAAGGATGACAAATATGATAACAATTGTTATGGTAAGGATGATGAAAATTAAGGTATAGGGTAGAAAGGTTTGGGCCAGAAGGATATGGGGCATTGATGATTTACAACATGACGATATTAACTTAGAGACAATCAAGGTATAAGTGAATAATAAGTTTGTTAGCCCTAATTATGACATGGAAAACGGTGATTATAACATGTAAAATGTGTTAAATAAAGTTCAGAATAAAAAAGCTTAAGTGTAGACCAAAGGTTAGTATGGAACAAAACCATGATAGTGGAGTTGGAAAAACCTTTAGATTTAAAACAAATGATGGTAGGACAAACTATGGTGACTTTGATAAGTTATACTTAGAGTTTGATTTTAAAGATAAGGGTAAAAAGTTTAGGTTCGTTGAGTTGAAAGCTAAGAGAGACATGACTGACTCTACATTTGTTATTAGTATGACAAGAAAGAATTGGGATTAAAAATAGGTTTAAATTTATTTCCTAAAAAATTACCTGATTAGAGTTTATATTGAGTATCATAAGAGGTGTGGTTGGAAAGTGCATGTAAATAAATATAAGATGAAGGATCATACTCATAGTACTTTTCATATTAAATCAGCACGATTGCAACATAATTATGTATAGTAATTTTTATTTACTTCTAAGTGGTTATCTAATTAATATATTGAGGAGTTTAGGTTATATCTAAAATTGGCTATCATTACTTTTATAAGAAAGTTGACAAAGAGTTTGGTACCAATTGGAAGAATGAAGGATGGATAGATAAAGACTTAGCCTTGAAACAAATTAAAAGAGATGAGAAAGAGCAATATAATAGATTATATGAATACAAATTAGAACTATTGAGAACCAATCCTAATACCATAGTTGAATTCACAAAGCCAGAGGGAAGTTTAAGGTATATGCATATGCCTATGTGCACTAAAACAGGCTTTTTTGTAAGCCAATAGTATGTATTACTTGTCATTAACTTAAGGGAACTTTTAGTGGGTATTATTTATTATTGTAGGAAGATATCCTAATTAATGTATATTCCTTATTGCATATTTTGTTATTAAAGTTGACAATAAAGCCAATTAGATGTGTTTTAAGGCTATTAAAGGAAGATTTAGAGACGCACAATAGCCACCATTAGGTCATTTTGCCAAATAGATAGAAGGTAAACATTTAATATTAGTTTTTATTTTCATATTTAAATTATATTATTTTTTATTTTTTGAATTATTATTAATGTGATTTTGATTTTATGTATACTTATAGGTGCAACAAATGTCTTATTTCCAAATGCTAAACATAGAACTTGAGACACTTATACACAATTTTGAGATAAAGTTCAAGGGAAAAGAATTTAAATATAGCTACATGCATGCGCTAGGGCAACACACTGATCAAAATTAGATGAGGCTTTAAAAGATATTATAAACATATCAGCGACAACAAGGGAAAGGTTAATAAGGCTATGCAAGCATTAGAATATAACATGTTTTTTTGGTAAATGCTTTAACAATTACATTTCTAATCAAAAGGATGAAGCCATCATAACCATGATAAAGATTATAAGAACTAAGTTGATGAGGATAATATATAAAAAGAGAAAAAAGATAAAGAATGTATAGGGAACCTATGTTTGAAGATACAAAAAAATCAGAAAAAGTCAACAAGTTTACCTATTTGAGTAAGCCAAATTTTGTTGAAGGGGATAAAATCCATGTGCCATCATATTGGCCAATTTATGGTTAACTTGGCAAATATGAGTTGTTCTTAAAAAAGGTGGCAGTTGACTGGCCTTTCATGTTCTCATGTAGTTGCTATAATTCAAGGATAAAATAAAGCTCTTGAAAATGATATCTCTAGATACTATTATGTGGAAACTTTTCTTAATATTTACAACTTCTGTACACTTATCAATGAATATGAAATATGGCTTCAATTAGCTAATGATAGGAATATCATTATACACCAACACTTTTTAAAGTAAAAAAGGAAGCAAGCAATGGCTAAAAGGACAAAAAAAAAAAAAAGAAGAAGAGTTTAAGAGGGCAACCATAATAACCAAAGCAACTTTTAAGAAAAAAAATTAAGTGTAAATGATTTGCACCTATTGAGGCAAAGGTGGGTATAAGAATAATCATGGTGAAATATGTAAGTCAATACTATCTTTGAAAGATTTAGTTGACTTGTTCAACTTACTGATATTGATTATCCAATAATGATTTATGCATTTTAATATGTGAAAAAAAAAGAAGAAAGACTTATACCTCTACTAATAAAAACTCATCAATTAAGCTAGATATTTTAATAAAAAAAAGTTACTTAGTAGTCATTAGTCCCTTAAAATGTCCACCTATAATAGTTAAGTGGATTGTAGATGTAAGGACACATTGTTGCGTCAAACTTTTCTCTTTTAATATGAGCTTAATTTAACATGGTGCCTTTCTTATGTATGAAAGTAGCTAATTATAACAATAAATACCTTCATTTCAAAAGCAAAGTCCTTCATCTAAGCAGACAACAAACATGGTGTACAAAATAAGAACTTTAACCAATATGACAAGCTAGATGGGCAAGATAAGAATCAATGGAATTTTAAATAGATTTATATGAATAAATAATCTTTTTAGGCAGTAAGCAAAACTTTATGTACTTTTATATTTTATATTGAGCAACACTTTAGTGCTCTTATGTTTTGTAGTGAGCAAAACTTTAAGTGCTCTTAAGCTTATATTTTATTTCAATGTCTAAGCGATTTAGATATGACAATGATATGATTACTTTTTGTTATATTTATATGGTAATTTTATGGACTTTCATAGTTAAGTACATAATGTTTATTAAAATATCTAAAATTGTTAATTTTTTTGTTCTACAAAATATTTGCACTAACAAAAAGTAGCCTAGATTAATGAAAAGTTATAATGGATCCTAAAATGAATCATGCATTCATAATACTTTACATTAAACCAACACCATTCCCAGTTCTCTAAATTACAACATCAAAATATACTTGACTCAAACGGCTAATTCCTCTATTTTAAAAACTTCTTACCCATTATAGCCAACAATAACACCACCACAACCCCAATAAAATAGGACATTCTTCTTCCATCATACATTTTGGCAAACATAATCTCATTTTCTAAGTGTTCAATGTCCTTCTCTTGCTCCATTTATTCCACCTTTTGTAAAAGTCCCAAGATTACTTGGCTAGCTTAAGGGATAAAGGGATAAATCTTAAATCAACCTATTTGAAGTATTAAAATAGTTAGCCTTTTGTTAATGAAGGCTATTTTGTTTAGATTATTTAAATTTTAAGAATAAAAATTAGCACATATATAGATCAAAATTTACATGCCAAAAACCTAACATATCTTAGTTAGCTTATTCTATGATTATCATTAGACTAGGAGGTCTTCAATACCACTTCCTTACTGTAATAATATGGTTAAAATCAATTATTTTCTCTTATTGATGGATATAATTGAATTGTTGTTTTCATTACATTTAGACATTATGTTATGCCAACTTAGTTTATATCTAAGGTTTTACTTTTAAAGTTGGAGATTGAAGAGAGAAAAACAAGTTTTAGGAGATTTGTTCTTTTCATTCTTCACACATAACAGGGAAGAGGGAAGAGAGAATGAGTGACCAGTTTGTCACTCATCCATATTTTCTATGTCCATGTGGCATCCTAATAAGCTTTTCAATAGTTCAAATAGTATAAAATAACTGAATAGATATTATTATGCATAAATTATAAAAGTATATTTAGAGATAATGATGTTCATAAGTTTTGAATTTAATAATAGTGGATGAAATTAACCAAAACTAAGTAAATTCATTGTGGTACTTAATAACAAGAAAAATTCTATCATCAATATTTTACTTTTTTTTTATTATTATGAAATATAATGGTGAAAAATAGTTTTTCTTGCCTATAGGTTCTCTTGAGCTTGTCCAATGAATATAACTAATAGAAAGTAATTAAAAGTCTTTTTTTCTAATTATTTGCTCTATATATTGGTTTATAAGGTATAATTTAAACCACTAATTTTTATTACTCTTTATTGTAAGAACAACAATAGCAATAATAATAATAATAATAATAATAATAAATGTTTGTTTACAAAAAAGAGACAAATGAAAAGAATTGCAATGTAAAATTAATTAGTTCATCCTTTTCATTTATGGTTATACTTGGTGTTTTTAAAATTGGGCCAAACCTACCAGTTTAACTGATAAAATTGAAAATTAGACTAGTGACTGGTTTGATTAGGTTCAGTTTGATTTTTAAGGTAATTTTTATATTTTTAAGTATTATTAAATATATTTATATTTTTTAATTTTTTAAAATTATTTTAATAATATTTTTGAATTTTATTTTATCATTAAATTAATTAAATCAAATCGATTGACTCGTAAACCAGTTAATTGACTGATTTGATTTTAAATATATTGGTTATGCTTTAACTATACACAAATTATTTACCTTTATCTTTTTGGGTAAGTGACCATAAGAGGATCATTTGTCATCTACTACTATTATTATTTTAAAATATGTAAAAATAATATGATGAAAATTTTTAATCAATTAGTTCTAATTATTTTGATATTAATATAGTGTTGATTCAATTTAATTTAATATTTATTTCATTTACAAATACATTTTTTTATATAATTCATTTGTAAATAAATTTTTATATTTGATAAACTACAAAATAAAAATAGATTTTATTTCAAATGAAATGAATTTTGTGTTTAATTTAAATATATAATTTGATAAAATATTTTATTTTATAAAAATATTTTAATTATTTTTAATTTTTACAAATATAAAAAAAGAAGAGAGAAAATGCAAAAAAGAAAAGAAAATGAGAGAAATAAAGAAAAAAATTGAAAGTAAATTGAAAAAACTATTTTAATTACAAGTGT
>CATIWR010324974.1:0-41554 GCA_949677035.1 Omphalea diandra | reverse complement strand
GAGCATTAAACACCAAGTTGTAAGGTTTTGTGTTAGCCTGTAAAAACACTTTTAGAAAGGTTTAAGTGTGAGCCTATTGAAACACTTGAGTGAGGTTTTGTGTTAGCCTAGAAAACACTTTGTTGTAAGGTTGTGTGTTAGCCATAAAAACACAAGTTGTATAAGTTGGGTGTGAGCTTGAAAACACCATTGATATAGTGAAATACCCAATTGAGTGATTGGGGAGTGGACGTAGGGTCAATTTTGCCCGAATCACTATAAATTCTTTGTGTCTCTATTGTTCTATCTTCTTCCCTTTATCTTTGTTTTTAAAATTTTTATCCACCAATTCAACCCCCTTTCTTGGTGCCTAGGGACAACAGATAGAAAGGGAAGGAGTTAACTGAGATAAAATAAGAGAAAAAAGGAAAAGTGATGGAATTGGGTTGAGAGGGGTTCAAATAGGAAGAAAAATACATAAAAATGGCTAAAATGGTTACTTTTACATTAAAATGCAAGAAATGAATCATTTGGATTGAAAAAAGTTATTACCCAACAATTATTGTAATTCATGATCACTAAACATGGGTTGTGTCTCAAATTACAAAATTTGTGAGTAACGACTAGTTTTTCCATAAAAAGATATGATGATTAACGATTGAAATTTGAAAACTATAAAAATTCATAGAGGCCAATGAAAATTGCAAGTGCAAAATTTAAAATCTTTGAAAAATTAAAGTGATTTGTAAATCTCAATTGCGAAATCATGTCTCGATCACAATTTACAAGATAGTTTCAAAAACAAGCTTTAAAATGAAATTAATTTATATGCCCCATATACTAAGTGACCAATTTTGATATATGGATGACTAATTCAAGCAATTGAATATGGAAAAACTGAGTTGCATGTTGAATTAATTCATTTCAACATAAGATCAACACATTCAATTATAACATTCTCATTGCAAACATATCCAATACAATAAATTAATTAAACAACACGTATACACATAATGTGACCTATTTTCAACCTATAGAGCTTCTACCAATTATCTCTAGTACCCTATTGATAAAGTTCATTCTCTCTTCATTAAAAGGTTTAATAAAAATATCTGCTAGTTGGTTATTGATGTCCATAAATCCTAACATCACATTACAATTTTGCACATGGTCTCTAAGGAATTGTTGTCAAATTTCAATATGTTTACTTATTGAATGTTGGATGGGATTCTTTAAAAGATTTTTTGCACTAATGTTATCACTTTTGATGGGAATATGAAATAATCCTTGAGTTTTTTTATCTAAAGAACTTAGATGCAATGACAATCCACTACCATATATTCTGCTTGTACAACAGACCAGACAATTGACAAGGCAATCGAAACTTGTTTCTTGTTAAACTAAGAAACTAGACATCTAGTAATAAATTAGTAAATTTTGAAAGTGCCCTTTCTATCTAATAAACTATCAGCATAATTTGTATTTAAATATCCAAGAAGATTAAAAATGAGTTCCTATGATAACACAAGCCTAAATACAATGTGCCATGTAAATATTTTAAAATCCTTTTAACCATATTCAAATTTGATTCTTTTAGACAATATTGGAATCTTGTATATAAGCATACATTAAACATAATATTGGGTCTAGAAGCAACATGATAGAGAAAACAACTAATCAAGCCTCTATATTCTTATCATATATAAGCTTGATTTTTCTTTATCAAGTTTGATTGATAAGCTCATTGGTGTTTTGTCTATCTTGCATCCATCCATCTTGAATTTCTTGAGTAGCTTCTTTGTGTATTTACACTGATTGATAAAGATGCTCTCTTTGCATTGTTTCATTTATAGAAAAAATCATGCTCATTTCAAAGTTATTGGTCATACTCTTAGCAAATTATTCATAAAGACATTCATTAGTAGCACCAAATGTGATATCATCACCATAAATTTGAACAATTAATACATCTTTGTCATGCTTTTTAACAAACACTATTACGTCAACCTTGCCTTTTTCAAAATCATTTTTCACGAGAAATGAACAAAGCCTCTCGTACCAACCTCTTGTAGCTTTTTTTAAAACCATACAAGGCTTTAGTTAATTTAAAAATGGTTTGGTATATCATGTGATTCAAAACTCAAAGAATGTTTAGTAAAAAATTCCTCCATAAAACTAATTAAAAATGCACTCTTGATGTCCAGTTGAAAAAGCTTAAAATTCATGCGACATACATATGCAAAAAAGATCCTAATAGCCTTTAACCTTAAAATGAGGGAAAAGGTTTTATCATAGTCATTGCCTTCCTCTTGGTTCTATCCATTGGAAACCAATCTAGTCTTATTCCTAATGATGGCACCTTACTAATTTCACTTGTTCCTATACACCTATTTACATCCCATAACTAGGTGTTCTTTGGGTCTTGGAACAATCTCCCAAACCTTATTTGTCTCAAATTGGTTGAGTTTGCCTTGCATAGCAATCACCCAATACTTATCATTAAAAACCTCATTAATCGATTTTGGCTCAATTTGAGAAATAAAAACAAGATTATTATCCAAGGTATTAAGTTGAGATCTAGTACTTACACCTTTTGATGTCTCCCCAATGATGAATTCCTTTAGATGATTGTTGGAGTACCTTCATTCTTTAGGTAGCTCTTGAGTTTGGTTCTCTTCTTGTTTATGGTTTAGCTTGCTCTACCTCTTGAGGTGACTTTTTATCCATAATTTCCATTTCACATTCCTTTGGAGTTGGATTAAGTTATAGCTTTTCAAATTCACCTATAATATTATTAACAATAAAACTTTTCCCAAGATCATCTCTACTAGAATCATCAAAAACAACATTCATAAACTCTTTAACTGCCATAGATTTTTTTAAAAAATACTCTATAGGTTTTGCTAATGGTCGAGTAGCCTAAAAAAATGCCTTCATCATTTTTTGAGGCAAATTTCCCAAGGTTGTACTTCATATTTAAAATATAGCATTTACATCCAAAAACTCTAAGATATAAAAGTTTATGCTTTCTTCCATTCCATAGCACATAAGAGGTTTTGTTTAAAATAGGTCTTTTAAAAAGTTTATTAGCAATGTAACGTGAAGCACTGATGGCTTCGACAAGCAATTTAGAAGTGAATACTCATTAAGCATAGTTTTAGCCATCTCCATTAATGTTCTATTTTTCCTCTCTATAACACCATTTTGTTATGGTGATCAAAGAGCTAAAAAATTATAAGAAATACCATTCTCCAAATAATAGTGTTCAAAAAGCTCATTTGAAATTCTTTTTCAAGCTCACTTCTAATACTCAAAATGAAGTGACCCTTTTCACTTTGAATTTTTTTACAACTTTTAAATGTATCAAAAACACCATTCTTTTGATTTAAGAAACTAACCCAAGTCAATATAGAGTAATCATCCATAAGTATAAATGCATAGTGTTTACCGCCTAAGCTAGCATACCTAGTAGGTCCTACCAAATCCATATGGATAAATTAAAGAGGTCTAGAAGTGATTAAAACATCTTTGGGTTTAAAGGAAGGTTGGTGTTACTTCCCCATTTGAAAAGGTCCATAAGTCTTGTCATTGAGGAAGACCTTTCACTAATTCCTTTTGAGAGATTTTGTAGTAGCTCCATGTTTGCATGCCCATGTCTTCTATGCCAAAGCCATGATTCATTGCTAATAGACACAAGATATTAGCTAAATTGTCTAACTCAATTATATATGTATTGCCTTACTTTTCACCCTTAAAGACTACATTATCATCTACCAAAGTAGTGACTAGGTGTTCCTTGAATTCAAAGGTGATGTTGTTACCTTTATTACATAATTAACTTACACTCAAGAAGTTATATTTCAAACCATCAATTAAGAACATTGTTAATTAAGGGGCAACCCTTCTTGCCAATAATACAAATGCTAATTACCTTGCCCTTGACATTATTTTGAGATCTTACAATATCACCATCCTTTTCTTTGATGGATGTGAATTGATTTTTATTTTCAGTAATATGCTTTAGGTACCTACAATCCATATGCCAATTATTATCCATGGATTCTAAGTATAACTACAAAACACAACAAATTTCTCTTTGTTTAGGCACCCAAGCATACTCAGTTCCTAAGGAGTTAGGCTTGGAAGGATATTCTAGTTTGAGGTGAGACTTCCTAATGTAACAAAACACATTAATATGGCCATATTTCATGTAATAATGGCATTGGAATCTAGACTTATTGGTCTTCCTCCTATGAACTACCTTGATATGAATAGGGGTCTCCTCATACCATTGCTATGTGAAGCATGCATGAGCAAACGTGTTGAGGATTAGGAAGTGTGTTTTTATGTATGCCTTTTATTGTACATGAATGCATGATTTGTTCTTAGAGCCTTAGCCTTAAAGCCTTGAGTCATACCCTTAGGCATAAGAGCTTTAATCTTCTTAACTACTTCTATGCTAAATGTTTGAGGGGTAGAAGTTTTGATGAAGGTTGGAAGAGAAAATATAGAAGTAAAAGCTCCATCATAGCCAAGGCCATGTCTTACTATGGGTGGCCTTTGAGATACAATTAATGTACCCAAGGCCTTCTTCCCTTTCTAAATTTAGAGATGATGTTTCTTAACTTAATAACTTCATTTTTTAAAGAATCAATTCTTTTCTTAATGAATCACTTGAAGAAGTCTTAAAAATTTGTTCCAAAGATTTCTTAAGTTCTTGATTTGAAGTTCTTAAGCTAGAAATAAGATCATTTAAACTTTTAAAATCATCCGCAAGTTGAGAACATTTTTTCTTACAAGATTTCATTTTTTATTTAAATTTGTCACATCATAAAGCCATAGCTTCAAAAAGCTCATCATCCTTATCCTCAAAATAGTCATTATCATCACAAGATTAAAAATTAGTACTTACCTTATTAGAACAATCCACTTGAGCTATGAAGGAAAAATTTTCTACTTCATTCTCTTTCTCTTCTTCATTAGAGTCATCATTATTCCAATTAGACCATGAAGATCGACATGTTCCAAGATCATTTCCAAGTGTTGATTTTTGAGATTTTTTGATAGATTTGTATTGGAAGTTGAATGGGAGTAATTGTGAAAGGAATCCTATTTCACAGTCAAGAACTTGTAATTTGTAACCATTATCATGCTAGAAGAATGAATAGATTATTTCACAAAGGAAATTGCAATCACAATCTTACCAAGAAAGTGATGAAGTTGAAATTGAAGATTTCGTGGTGGAAGTTGAGTCCATCTTCGTGATTGCGACTTTTACATTTACTTGGAGGGAATTAACTCCTAAACCAAACCATGCCTAGTATCCCAAATAGTAATTGGTAGATCAAATTCAGGAGAGCAAAATACTGGTCGAGACTGCGATTTGGCGAAGCACCATCTCCCTTTCAAATAGAAAGATTCGCAGTGACCATTGCATCTAAGAGAAAATAAAATTGCAACTACGACTTTTAATCTTGCTCAATGAGCATAATAACTATTTTTCTTAAAAGACCAATGGTGGTGTGCCATGTAGACTAACTGTTAGATACAAATAGGATTTTGTATTGGAAATTCAGCAATTTTAGTGAAAAAAGAAAAATCATGACCATGAATGTCTTGTCACGATCGCGAACTTTGTCTAATATACATTTATGTAAGATCTACCAAGTACAACTTGAAGATTTAGACATAGTTTATTTGTAATGTCTCTTTAGTGGTTGTTACCTATGAATACTCCACCAAATAGACTTGAATGCAAGAGAATAACATACAATATAACCAAACCTTTCTAATTTTATTTTTCAACCTTTATACATTCAATTCTTATGTGTGAGTTGCTATTGTTTGGTGTAAGCATTAAACACCAATGGTTGTAGTTTTGATAGTTAGCCTAATTATAAAACTCTTGTATAATTTAAGTGTGAGCCTTTGGGAAAATACTTGTGAGGTTGTGTGTGAGCCTTTAAACACAAATTGTAAGGTTATGTGTGATCTTCAAAACACATAATGCAAAAGTTAGGTGTGAGCTTCAGAAACACCATTTTGTGATAGTGAAATACCCAAGTAGAAGAATTAGGGAGTGGACGTAAGGTATGTTTATGCTCGAACCACTATAAAAGATTGTGTCTTCTACTCTTCTCTTACTTCTTCTAATTCCTTCTCAACAAACCTTCCCTCAAATTTTTTAAATTTTTCACCAATTCATCCCTTTTTGTTAGTGCTTAAAGGCCAACAAGTGGTATCAAATTAAGTCTCAATCAAACCCTCAATTGTGTAAGTAAAAATCTATGGCACAAGAAGGAACCCATACCCATCTTAAGCACTGCTTTGATGGATCTAACTATACTAATTTAAAGTATAAGATGAAGACATACTTAAATAGTGATGTAGTGGATCTATGGGATTTAATATCTAAATAGTGGAATCCTCCTACTAACGTTCTTGATGGTAGTGTAGAATTTATCCCAAGGGAAGAATAGGTGGAAGCACACAAAATATCAAATGGTAAGAACAAGAAGGAAATGGTCATTCTTCTTACCTCCTTATCAAGAGAGGAGAAAGAAAAGTGCAACACTGTATTACTGCCTATGGAATTTGGAAGGCATAGGAAAATTATTATGAAGGCACGACTTTGGTTAAATCAAGAGGATAGAGATGTATGTGATGGAATATGAGCTATTTATGATGAAGGATAATGAAAACATCACCAATATGACTAATAGACTCCTGTCCATCATCATAAACATAAAGAAATTTGGTAGAATTCTTACCAATCATGAGGTAAATACCAAAATTCTCAAATCTTTACCTCTTAGAAAATTTGGCTAGAGTGTGTAGTATTCAATAATCTAATCCAGAGATTGGAAAGGTTCAAATAGATGTTTTCATAGGCAAGCTACTCACTCATGAGTTGGCCTTGAAGAAAAATGAGGAAATGAAGAAGATGAGAGGGGGCAACGAGAAAAAAATGATAAAATAGAAAAGAGGACTCTGGCCCTTAAATCCTCAACTAAAGATAAGGAGGTAAAAGTTGACTCTAGTGATGATGTTGATAGTGAAAAGGAGGAATAAGAGTTGGCCATACTTTCTAGAAGGACCAAAGAGCTTAAAAAGAGAAATAAAGATAGAAAGAACTTTAAGAAGGCATCTCCTAACCTTAAGGAAATGAAGAATAAAGTTACGTACTATGAATGTGGAAAGCAAGGTAACATCAAGCATGATTGTCCCAACATAAGAAGAAAAGGAAAGGGAATAAAGAGAAGAACAAAAAGAAGAAGAGCTTCAAAGCCACATGGGATGACATCTCTAGTGAGGAAGAGGAAGATGAAGAAGTGACCAATCTCTATTTCATAGCACAAGAGGACTCCTCTATTTAGTGATCATTATGATGCATATGATCATGTAAATAATGAGCTTCTTAAAGCTCTTATTTTGAGATGTGATAAGTATAAATCATAGATGAAAACTTATAGGAAAAATGTATAAAATTAGAGGATGAATATAAATCTTGAAATGAGCTTGTAATTGAGTTAAGGACTTCTAATGAAGAACTCAAAAATCTATAGAGAATCTCTCTAAGCCTTCATCCTCTTTCAACTCTTTAAGAAAGGACAATGATTCCTTAAAGGGTAAAGTAATTCAACTTAGAAATTTCATCTCTAGGTTCCATAAAGGAAATGAAGCTTTAGTCACATTTATTATATCCCAAAGACCTCCCCTAGTAAGACATAACCTAGTCTTCAATGGAGCCTTTTCATCTAAACCCCCTCTCATTACTTTCATTAGAGCATCAACACCTCAAACTTTAAATATTGAGGTAATTGGGAGGAAAAGTGCTCCAACCACTGAGCCACCTATGTCTAAAGGTAAAGGAAAGGCTCCTCAAGGCTTAAAAGCTAAGCCCAAAAGAGCCAACCACACATACATTTACACAAAGAAGCATGTTCACCCAAACACGCATAAAAAATTCTCTTCGACTCCCAATCACTCATATACTTGCATACACTCTCATCATCATTGTATGAAAAGGTTCCCTATTCATACTAAGGATGTGTATAGGAGAAAGATTCACAATTCTCAGTTCTAATGTCATTATTATGTGAAGTATAAGCATATAAGCATATTCTACTACATTAAAAAGGCTCACCTCAAGTTAGAGGGCCCTTTTAAACCTAACCCCCAAAGACCCAAGTATGCTTGGGTACCTAAATAAAGGTAATCTATTTTTATTTTGTAGGAATGCTTAGAAGCTAGCAATGAGGACAATGATTGGCATTTGGGTAATGGGTGCTCAAGCATATGACAAGAAACAAAAAGCTATTCATAGCCATAAATGAGAAGGATAGTGGCAATGTCACATTTGGAAATAATGCCAAAGGTAAGGTAATTGGCATTGCATAATTGGTAAGAAAGGTTGATCTCTTATTGACAATGTTTTTTTAGTTAAAGGATTATAACATAATTTGTTAAGTGTAAGTCAATTATTTGACAAAGGTAATAAAGTCACCTTAATGTCGGGTTACCACCTTGGTTGATAAGAAGGTAGTCTTTAAGGGTGAAAAGAAAGACAATACCTATTAAATTGACTTAAACAATTTGGCTAATCATTCCTTTAAGTCTTGTGTCTCTTAGAAATGAAGCTTGACTTTGGCATTGAAGACCTGGTCATGCTAACATGGAGCTTCTACAAAGTCTATCCAAACGAGAGCTAGTAGAGGGTCTTTATAAGCTTAAGGTCCTGAAAGACAAGACATGTAGACCATGCCAAATAAGGAAGCAACACCAACTTCCTTTAAAGCAAAGAATGTTGTAAGTACATATAAACCTCTTCAACTTATCCATAAGGTCTTAATTGGACCTACTAGGAATGGTAGTTTAGGAGGAAAGCATTATGGTTTATCCTAGTTGATGATTGCTCTAAGTTTACTTGGGTATCTTTTCTTGCTCAAAAGAAGGACACTTTTGATGTTTTTAAAAGTTTTACAAAAAGAGTTCAAAATGAAAGACGCTACTTCATTTCTTCTATTAGAAGTGACCATGGAAACGAATTTCAAAATGAATCTTTTGAACTTATTGCTTAGAGAATGAGATTTCTCATAATTTTTCTACTTCTATAACACCACAACATAATGATAATGTGGAGTAGAAAAATATGACATTAATAGAGATGGCTAGAACTATGCTCAATGAGTATTCTTTGCCTAATTACTTTTAGGTCGAAGTCATCAATACTTTTAGTTATAATGCTAATTGTATTTTCAAAAGACCCATTCTAAACAAAACTTCTTATAAGCTATAGAATGGTAGAAAACCTAAGCTTTCGCACCTTAGAGTTTTTGGGTGTAAATGTTACATTCTTAATACCAATGACAACCTTGGAAATTTTGATTCAAAAATAAATAAAGGCATTTTTATAGGCTACTCCATCTTTAGCAAAGCCTATAGGGTATTCAACAAAAGTACTATGGTTGTTGAAGAGTCAATGAACATTATGTTTGATGAATCTAGTAAACTTGTTATTGGGAAAGGTTCTCTTATTAATAAGGTGACTTGAGAAGTTGGAGCTTAATTCAACACTAAAAGAAATGGTGGTTGATCTTGAGGATAATAGGTCATCACAAAAAGTTAAGGAATCTCAACCACAATAATTAGAAAACTAAGCTCAAGAACTTCCTAAAGATTAGTTATTCTCCAAGCATCACCCAAAGGATCTTATCATTGGTGAGACATCCAAGGGAGTAAGTACTAGATCTCAACTTCATGCTTTAGATAATAATCTTGCATTTGTTTCTCAATTTGAGCTAAAATCTATTGATAAGGTTCTTGATGATAAGAGTTAGATGATTGCTAAGTAAGAGGAACTCAATCAATTTGAGAGAAACAATATTTGGTAACTTGTTCCTAGGCTTAAGGAACACCCAATTATGGGATGCAAATGGGTGGTTAGGAATAAGTTAGATGAGCAGAGTTTTATTATAAGAAATAAGGATAGACTGGTTGCAAAAGATTACAACCAAGAGGAAGGCATTGATTATGTTGAAACTTTTACCCCAATAATAAAATTAAAGGCCATTAGGATTCTTTTAGCATTTGCATGTCACATGAATTTTAAACTTTTTCGAATGGATGTGAAAGGTACATTTTTGAATGGTCATATTGAGGAGAAAGTTTACATTGAACAACCTTCTAGTTCTAAATCTTATACTTTTTCAAATAATGTTTGCAAATTAATTAAAGCCTTTTATGGTTTAAAAAAAGCTCCAAGAGCTTGGTATGAAAGGCTTAGTTCATTCCTTTTATAAAATGATTTTGAAAAAGACAAAGTTAATACAACTTTATTTGTCAAAAGACACAATAAAGATACACTCATTGTATAAATATATGTTGATGATATTATTTTTAGTGCTGCTAATGAATCATTTTGTGAAGATTTTATTAGGTGTATAACTATAGAATTTGAGATGAGCATGGTGGGTGAGCTTAAGTTCTTCTTTAGTCTTAAAATCAAGTAAACCAAAAAGGGCACCTTCATAAACCAAACCAAGTACACAAAGGTTCTACTTAAGAGATTTGGCATGCATGGATGTAAAGTAGCAAAGACACCAATGAGTGCAAATATCAAGCTTGATAAAGATGAATCTGGTAAGCCAATTGATGAAAAAAAGTATAGAGGTATGATTGGTTCTCTCCTCTATCTTACTGCATCTAGTCCTGATATCATGTTTAATGTTTATTTATATGCTAGATTTCAATCTTGCCCTAAGGAATCTCATTTAAATGCCATCAAAAAAATTCTTAAATATTTACATGACACATTTTATTTAGGATTAAGGTATCCTAGGAATTCATCTTATAGTTTCATAGATATTCAGATGTAGATTATGTTTCATAGGTATCCTAGTGCAAATCTCATTCGTTACTCATAAAATTCATTATTAGCGGTCGCGGTCGTGATTCGCTAGTAGCGATCGTGAATTCTAGTAACTGTAGGCATTAATTGATTTGACCTTCAATTAATGTATGCTCCTCATTTAATGCTTATATTACCATTTTGTTATTATTTTTTCTCATTTTTCTACCTATTTAAGCCATCCTAACACTCTTGTATTCCATTTTTACCTTTTCTCTTCATCTATTCTCATCTTCCATCTCAATCCTTTAAAAACTCTCTCAACCTCAACCTTTATGGCAACAAAGAAACTAACCAAAGTAAAAAAGGGGAAGGGTATTGCCCAACCCCAAGGCCTTCCTCCCCTTTATCTCATGAAATGGATTATTAAAGAAGAAAAAGAGAGGTTTAAAGCCAACCAATATAATCATTCAACCAAACAAAATCCCTTCCACCTTTCTGCTTAAATCTCTTAACATCAAGGAAGAGATTCATGTCTTTCTCTCCATCCTTAGTTAGAACAAATTTATATTTAAAGATGAACTAGGATATTAAGAGATTGTCATGGAGTTCATGTGCACTGTCGATTTAAGTAAAAGGGTTGAAACGTAGGTTCGTATGAGATGGTGTTTAAGGCTTTTGAAGACCCTTATTTCATAACCTTTTCTCAACTTTCTTCTTTTTCTAACCATTAAGTTAGAGAAAATATTCCTTTCATTATCTCTATTTTTGATAAAATTTATTCACAATTTTGGTCAGACACCTCAATTGAAACCAAACATGACCCAAAAACTTCTCTGGCCAAATATATCAAGACCTCCATCAATTAGCTTCTTCACTGAATCATAACTTTTCTATCAATGTTGGAGGTGATGGGAATGAAAAAGGTTCCTAGAAAGACCTAGCATTACTATTATGTCTTACTGAAAACAAGCCTATTCAAATAGGGAGATACCTTGTGGATCAATTAATTTACATGAGTACCAAACCTAAAGGCCAATTTCTCCTTCTTTCTCACAGCACATGCATTTATTAGTTTGTGGGAGCCTTGGATGAGGCTAAAGAGAAATTCCTCACCAAGAAATACCTACCCTCTTAAAACTTCCTTAACTTACCCTACTTGATCCATGACAAGGCCATCCATCATGACACTTATGTTTACTCATTGGGCCATTTTAGGGCTAAGAAGCAAGAAACCATTCATGCTTCAAAAAGGAAAAGGCTTGTAATTGAGGAAGGTGTCAAATAGCCTATTTCATCTCCTAAGCCAAAAGCTAAACCAAAATCTTCTTCCATCTTTCTCTCTTCCATCAATAAGAATATGAACAAAGTGATGAGGATGCTTAAGAGAAGGTTTTTTTTTTCTTATTTCTCACTTTCACAGTCACTCAATGGATCTTTAAGAGAAGGTGGGTGTAACACCTTGTCATCTTCTTAATTTAAGGAATGGGAAGATAACCCATGAGAAGAAGAGAATCAAGAAGAAGAAGAAGAAGAAGAAGAAGAAGAAGAAGGAGATGAGGCACAATGAGCAGAAGGTAAAGAAGTTGGAGATAGTGATGATGACATACATCCTTCCTTCTAGTTTTCTATACTTAGGCTTGTAATTCTTTTTTTTTTTTTTTGTATTCATCTTGTTTTGGCCAACGTATGTGATCAAATATTTTATGTTTGTCTTGTATTTTGTTTGATTATAATAAAACTTGAAATTTTTATTCCCTATAGTTGTTCAAGATTTTCATGTTTACATAACATTGTTCTTATCCCTATAATTTCCATTATCCTCTCTTTTTTATCTTGACAAAAGGGGAGAATGAACTTGAACGTTATCATCACATGGAAATATAAATTGAGGGGTACCATATTCAACAAGTTTAATTTTATTTTAACAAGTTTTTTTTTATTGTTAAATTCTATTAACAATCTTAACTTTAAATTTATGCATTCTTTATCTATTGCAAAATCAATCTAAGTTATCAAAATGAAAAAGGGAGAGATTATTGGACTAGGTTGGTCAAACCTAAATCAAAACTCTCTTTTGATCTTGACAATGAAGATTGACATGTTCTAACATCATTTCCAACAATGAAGATTGACATGTTCTAACATCATTTCCAAGTGTTGATTTTGCAAATTTTTAGATATGTTTGCATTGAAAGTTGAATAGAAGTATAAGTCTCAAAAATTGTGAAAGGCATCCTATTTCATGATCAAGAACTTGTAATTCATGATCATTATCATGAAAGAAGAATGAATAGATGATTTTGTGAAGGAAATGACAACCACGATCTTACCAAGAAAGTGATGAAGTTGAAATATAAGATTTCACAATGGAAATTGCATCCATCTTTGTGACCGTGACTTTTGCATTTGCTTAAAGGGAATCAACTCCTCAACGAGGCTATGCCAAGTGTCCCAAAGAGCTATTGGTACATCAAAATTCACAAGAGTAAAATATTGGTCAAGACCATGATTTAGCAAAACATCATCTCCCTGTCAAATAGAAGGATTCATGGTGACCATCGCGTCTAAGAGAAAATAAAATTACGATCGCAACTTTTAGTCCTGCTCAAAGAAAAAAATGACTTTTTTTCTTGAAAGACTAATAGTGGTATGCCATGTTCACTAGTTGTTAGATACAAACAAGATTCTCTACCATGAATTTAACAATTTTAGTGTAAGAAGAAAAATTACGATCGTAAATGTTTTGTCATGACTGTGACCTTTTCTAACAAACATTTAAAATAAGATTTATCTAGTATAACTTTAAGATTTAGACATAGTTTATTTGTAACTCCTTGTAACTCCTCTTTGGTGGTGCTACTTATAAGCACTCACAAATGGACTTGAATGCAAAAGAATATCATTCAATATAGCCAAACTCTTGCAATTTTGTTTCTCAACCTTTGTACATTCAGTTCTTGTATATGAGTTGTTATTATTTGGTGCAAACATTAAACACTAGTGGATGTGGGTTTGAGAGTTAGCTTAGTTGTAAAACTCTTGTATAGGTTAAGTGTGAGCCTTTGGGAAAAGACTTGTGAGGCTATGTGTGAGCCTTAAATCATAAATTGTAAGGTTATGTGTAAGCGTTAAAACAAAAATTGTAAGCTTGTGTGTGAGCCTCAAAACACATAGTGTAAAAGTTAGGTCTAAGCTTGGGAAACACCATTTTGTGATAGTGAAATACCTAAGTGGAAGAGTTGGAGAGTGGATGTAGGACTTGTTTATACCCGAACCACTATAAAAGATTTTGTCTTCTACACTTCTCTTACTTCTTCTAATTCTTTCTCAACAAAACTTCCCTCCAATTTTTAAAATTTTCCACCAATTCATACCCCCCTTTTTGGTGCTAAAGGGCTACATCATTCTTTTTTGCCTTGTAGCTAGATAGTGTTTTTTGTCTTCTTCTTTCTTTTATCCTATTCTTCAGCTCCATGGATCTCCTTCAAAGCATAACAAGTTCTTCTTCTTCTTTTTTCTCACTCTCATCACTATCGCTAGAGCTTACCTCCACTTTTTTATCTTTTATATAAGATTTGAGAACAAGTGCTTTCATTTCTTCTTTATCTCCTTTTTTTAACTTAGCTTCTTCATCTCTTCACCTTTATTTATTACCATCTCATGATTGAAGAGCTCGCCAATGAGGACATTAGTTAGTTCTTTACCAGTGTCTTTATTGGATTCTTTAATGATACACACTCTAATACCAAATTTTCCCAAAGGATGAGATTTAAGAATCTTGGAATTTGCATCATGACAAGTGAGGTGTCTATCATATTTCTTCATGTTGTTGATAATGGCAAGCAATCCATTTGTCATGTCAATGATGTTCTCATTTTCCTTCATTATGAAGAGTTCATATTTTGTCACATACATGCCCACTTTTTTTTACTTCATTTGCATATTACCTTTGTGATAGTTCTCCAATCTTTTCTATATGCCATAAGCAATTTGACAATGTGGCATTCTCCCACATTTATCCCTTTAGAGGGAGCTTAGGATGACTACCATCACCATCTTATTTCTTCCATTCACTTTTTTATATGTTTCAACCCATTCTTCTTTTGGGAGTAGCTCTTCACTTCCATCTACTATCTTCGTAGATGGCTTTTTTTCTTTTGCTACAACATCCCAATATCCATAACATAGCCAATAAAGTGGGCAGTATGATCATAGCCTCTAATAAGAATGTGGAAAGTTAGAAGGAGACTGCTCAATTTGATGGTTTTGCTAGCCAACTAGATAAAATTCAAAAGACTTCAAGTAATAGACGTCTAAATTAAAATTCCGACATTAAAGGGTTGTTAGCCCATAATCTTAAGAAGCTTCCCATTAATTTTTAGGTGCCCAAACTTCTTAAAAATACAATAATCCATGTTTATTCATATGTGCTTGTCATGAAAACATACGAGGTCCCCACCGATATGATGTTAGAACTTTTTAAATTATCACTTAAGGGATATACAATGATGTTGTACTTTAACCAATTATGAGAGAATGGAAAGAGTTGCCTGGGGCATTTAAGGCCTATTATGCATATAATTCAGACCTAAAGGTGACCCTACAAGACTTAGAGTCATTAAGATAGAAAACTGGACAAAGTTTTGACAACTACTTAAGAAGATGGCCTTCAAGGCGACCACCTAACCAATGAAAAGGGAATAAGTCAGAATGGTTGTTAAAGAAGCCTTGCCTAACATTTATATTAAGATTAAAAAAACATTGGTTTGTAACTTTGAGGATCTCAATAAAGCAAGGCTAAGGAGTTGGAGTCTGAATTGAAGAAACTGTATGCTAGACTCATTATGGAGGAAAACAAAACTGCCAATGTGAATATGGTATGGCCCCTAAGACAATTCATAGATTTAAGCATGCCTCTATTTAAGGCATTTAAGAGGCTACAAAAGAAATGAGTACTAAAGTCGCTACCACCTAGGCTACCCTTAAACCTTTTGCCATATGGATATGATGCCAATGCTTACTGTGCTTACCACCAAGGGGCATACCATTGAACCGATGAATGTTATAGATTGAAGCATGAAATCTAGGATCTCATTGACTCGAAATAGATAGTCCTGCATAATTCAAAAAGAGCATAGAAGGAAAGCCACCCCTTAATTATCATAATGTCCAACCACCAAATCAATGGACATTTATCATTGATTTTGGTGTTCTTAAAAGGTTGTATGGCTACCATTAAGAAGGTGCGGCCTAAAGAGGTTATTGTTTTTCTCTGCACAGTCAATCCTTATAAGAGTTTCAATGAAAAGGTGGAAGAAATTAAATAGAAGAAAATGATCAACATATGGGAGATTGATGAAGATAAGGAAAAGAGACAAGTCAACCATGTTATGAGAAGTGAAAGATATTATCATAACATAAAGGCTACAAAAGAGCCTAAATTTGAGAAAGAGATAGAAAGACTACTGATAAAGGAGAATAGAGATGAGAACCCTAGCTCAAGGTAATTAAAGAAAGTACCTACTCAAATCAATATGTGGGAGTTAATGATCACCTTTAAATAGCATAAAAAGGTTATGTTGGAGGCATTGTTTATCCAAATTTTATCTAAGGAGGCATCCCCTGAGGACATAGTAGCTCTGCCGACTAATAATAAGAAGATATTTTAATGATGACCTACCTCTCAAAGGAAGGGATCATATAACTTGGCTTTATTCATTAGAGCCAAAGTAAAAGAAGGTGAACTCCTTAGAAGATGGTAGATGATAGGATCAAAATTAATATTTGTCCTTTAAAGCTGCTATTGAAGTTTAAAATATCTAAGGCAAATTTAAAGACATCATATAGTACCATTTGGGCCTGTGATGATGGCAATAGGCTACTCACTAGGGTATTCAACACTATGGTGAAAATAAGGATCATAAAAACTATGGTAGAGTTCATAGTGTTGGTATAAGTGCCTTAAATCGGTGAGTAGTTCCGCTCGAATGAGTGGAATCTTGCTTGTGACTCCCTCTTTTTATCAACTAACATAGGTTAAGAGGATGGGGTTTTTACATTTGTAAAACCCTAAAACATGGCACATATTAAGATCAACAGGGGATCTTCTATGCCTCAAGTAAGTTTAAAGCTTATTCTCCAAAATGGTGGTCAACGGGGACTAAAACAGGATAATACGTTAATATCATCCCAAAAGATTATAAAGTAGCCACTTGACTTTGGTCAAGATAAGAATTCGAGCAAGGCAAAATTTGAACATAAAACTAAGTCAATTAGAAGGTGCATTTTGTCTTCAACCCATCAGATATTAGGTTTGAAAATTAGGTACAACTTATGAAAGAGGTTAGACACCCAAAAGTCATTCGAATATTAGAATCTTGCCTTTAGGAATCTTTAGATCATTTTTGCCAATTTTTTTTAACCAATTTATTAATTAGTTTAATTTACAACCTTAAACACACCTTTAACCTGATCAACTAATCAAATTAAGTCATTAACACTAAGGAGAAGGGAATCAAACATCATGGCATAGGGTATGCATACATATCCATGTAACATATAACATACATACTCCATCTAAGGGAGTAGAGTCATGCATCATGGCATAGGGTATAACATGCATATTCATACATCGTATATAACCATTAAAAGTTGAATATCAAGACTAAGATTTGTGATTTCACTTAAAAAACACCTTCACCCAAAGAAAATGTACAAGTTAATATCTAATTACAAAATCAAGCAAATTAAAATAGATCAAATAGATAAGGATCACATTACCATATCCCTATGTCAAGGTTCCTAATGCATGTTTCTAAGTACATAATCATAAGCATCCTAACATCATACAAAGAGTAATACAGTACCATAGCATAAATTCATGCATAATGGAAGACAAAGAATCATAAATAGTACCCTCTCCCTTATTACTCTCAATGAGCATGGCATCCATCAATACCCTTAACCACTTGGATGGTTAGGATATTAATCATCTAAGGAAACTTAAAAAGGCCAAAACACATGTATAATAACACACTTAGAAATATAATCTAAATGTAAATATTCATAAGATGGCTCTCAAGTTATTAGGATTGGTGAACTCCTCACTTATTCATTACCAAAGGACTGGAATAAAATCTTAAACATCATAAACATTATATAAGGGAAGAATAAGAAGCACCAGCGCAACACTAATCATGAAAACCATTTTTAACTCACCTAAAATTCCATTTCTCGAGTGAATAAGGATCTTAAGCCCTTTTTCCTTCCCCTATTATGCCAATATTAGGCCCTTTGGCCTTCCTCTATTCTATCAATGGAACCCTCAAACATCTTAAAAAATAGTTTTGAAAGGAAGAAATTCAAGTGAAGAAGATAAGATTTTTCAAGTTGTATCTCAAACTAAAGAGGGTTGTACAACACATTTTAAGGGCCATAAAGCCTAGAATAAGGGTCGTAAAGTTGACCTTAAGTCTATACAACCTTTGTTTTCTAAGTTTTCAAAATCAAAAAAGAAGAAAAGAAAAGGAAAAAAAAAAAGGGGAAGAGGGATCCTTTTGATGCTTTTGAGTGTCCTTTTTGCCCTTAGAGGCTCACCATTTGATTTTTATCCTCCAAAATTGCTTAGGAATGCTTGAGGAATGCAAAGAATGCAAAGAGAAAGCCTTATTCTACCTTAAAAATGGTTAGAATGAATTAGGGTTTAATGTTTCTACTGTAAGTGGTAGTTGCAAAGAAAATTTGGCAGAGTTTCCTTATGATTTCCAAGCCTCCTCTTTCCCTTCAAATAATAGGGTATTTATTGAAGAAGAATAGTGCACCAGAGCTAAGAATGATTATGGTTGCATATTATTCATATCTCATTATATAAGAGACCATGAAAGTTCTAAGGGAGTTGTGTAACCAAAGGATGGGCTATACATACTTGGGGTTTAGGGGGGGACTAGTTCTATAATGTTATGGGTTTTAGGATTTAGCCTTAGCTGTGAATCTTTGAGGTTGGTTATACATTCCACTTTGGTGGGTTATGCATTCCAATTTGGTGGGTTGTGCATCCCAGTTTTGTGGGTTGTACATCTCAATTTAGTGGAATGTAAATCCCACTAAACAAGGTTGGAAACTTTGAGCTTTGTATTAAGCTTGGTCTTGGGTATGGTCTTAGGCTTGGTTTTAAGGCTTTTTCAAATTTTCCTAAGGCCTTATTTCTTTCTTTCCAGTAATTTCTTGCATTATAGAGAATACTTTTAGTGAATTTCATCATCAAGCTAGTAACTCGAGGCATAAAATTTGATGCTTATAGTGTGGCCCCTACTTTATTGGTCTTAAAAAATAACATTTGAAAATGACTATTTGAATAAGACTCAATAAAGAAAATGTGAGGAGCATAAAAATTAAGGATACAAAAGCATACAATTCTTTAACAGCTCATCAATTGGGTACTAATGTTTATTTTGGCAACTTTCTACCAAGTGTTAGGCGGTTCTTGCATTTTTCAGTAACTCTCTAGTAGGTACTGAGTTTGTTTTGCTAGGTCTCGAGCAGTTACTAAGTGGCTTTTATATCTTTCAACAGCTTTCTAGTAGGTACTAAATTTAATCTATTAACTCTCTAGCAGGTACCAAATGGCTCTTGTATCTCTCAGTAGCTTTTTAACTAGTATTGAGTTTTTTTTGGCAACTCTCTAGGAAGTACCAGGTAGCTCTTATATTTCTCAACAGCTTTTTAGTAGGTACTGAGTTTGTTCTGGCAGCTCCCTAACACGTATTAGGTATATTCGTTCATCTTGTGCATTTACAGCTGTCTTTTTACAACTATTAATGTTCTTGAATCTTGTGCAACTGCCTCAACCCTTATGGCTAGTGGTTTTGTCTCAAAGATGCCACCTGAGGTTGATCTTATGCCCTTTCTAACCTTCTAGTATGTCAAAGATGAGTTGGTACTGTTAGGGCCCTTATAGATATTTTAAGGGGTTCATTTTTATCATAAAACAACAACGTGAGCCTAGATATTGTAAAAAAGTGCCTTCATTGGTTTAGATCTTTTTGATGTGCTAAATATTTTCTTAGAAATCTTATTGAGGCTTTAAGGACGTCAAGTTCATAGTTGGAGGGTAATTTAAATAACAACTTTAGAGGGTCAAGTTGCCTTCTTAATGTCATCATAACAATAGTGTATTCTGCTAAATCGTTGGGTGTCTTAGCCCTTAGGGATGTTTAGGACTAATTTGGAAATTTATTTAGCAAATTGGATGATTACATTGACATTTTAGGCCTTATATGGGGGCCATTTTTTTATGATTGGGCTTCAGTAAAGTTAAGAACTTAATGGTTAGAGGAGGAAGATTAGGCTTAAAAGTTTAAGTAAATATTTGATGGCGGGGTTTAAGGCTAGGGGAAAAGGATTAGGCTTAAAAGGTTAATATTGGGCCTGCTAACTTTTAATGATTTATATAGAGCATGGGTAGTCTATACAAACCAATTGATGGAACCTCATTATATAACAGGAAAGTTGGTATGTACAAACTATCTAAGGTTGTACAAACCAGCTCCACTACATAAACCCCTTAACAATGATAGTTGGTCATTGGTGTGATTTCCTTCTCTTTTTTCTTTCTCTCTCCTAAAAGCTTTCTAGACTTAGCTTTTTAGGTTTTCCTATGCTTTTAGAGATGAAGCCATGATTAGTTTTATCGATGATAAAATGTTCGATATTCAAACGGAGTTCTTTGATGAGGACACCTACACACGCGAAGCCTTAGAACATCTTTGTTCTCAGTGGGGGTTCCTAAAGGTGAGCCCTTAGTGGATGTGACAACGAATATGATTTTGATAGGTTTTCCCCAACGTGACAACATATTAAATGTTTACAACCTATAACATTGCTTAGTTAGAGTTGCCTTGGGAGTGGTAGATACCTTTTCCCTTACCTTTTTATATTTTTTAAATTTCTTGTTGTCTTTTCCCAACACTATAGACCTTAGGCACTCCCTTGAAACTACCTTATGCATGCAAACATTAGATTTGTTTTAAAATTTTCAAGGATAGCTTTACAACAATTACTTTTTATTTATCAGCGAGGTTCTCAATTTTTATTTATTGAATTGATTTATTACCTCGATTGGCATGTTTTTATTCTTCTTGGTAACTTGTATGAAAATCTAGTGACATTATTTTGTAGAAAAATCTGCACGTGATTAGGATACTTGCCTGAATAAATTATTTATTTATTTTTCAAGAATTTTCTTATTGATTTTATATGAACTTTTACTATATTTGCAATGCCCCTATGTGATTGTTGAGCTGTCTTTTAGGATTTTTATCAAATTTTTTGAAATTTTTATACTCATATTTTTAGAAAATTTTAGAATAATCCCTTTATTAACAAACTTATTATTTTGTTCCTTCGAATCTTCTATTCAGAAATCTGACCACCTGTACATCACAAATTGTTAGCCTTTTCAATGAATTAAATGTTCACTTGCCTTAAGTTGTTGTTTGGCTTTTCTCTCTCTTTTTTTCTTTTTTTTTTTTTTCATTTGACCTTGATATGCCCCCCTTATTTTCTCATTTTTACTATTATTTATTATCTTATTTTGTTTTCTCATTTCGTTATTTCCTCTTTCTTGGACTTTGAGTATTTACTGCTTTCTTTTCCTTCTTTTCCTTTCCAGGCCAATTTCTCCTACTAAAAGGAAGGTGGGGTGATGTGCCCAACAAGGATGTGGTTTCAAGATTTACATCGGTGGTTTATGGCCCTCTTATAGGGACTAGGCTCATGCCTCTTCTTTGAACATTGCCAGAGCAAACACTGAGGATCGATTTTATAATGATCTAAGCATTGGTTGAGTTATGGATGGATACAATTCACACCTTTAACCTTCCACTGATTAGGGAGCTGATGATCACACTATAAGACTTAATGTATATGATCGAGATTCATTTTGTTAGCATCCTTTTTTGTACCGATTCTACTGTACACGACTCGATGCTCGAAAGGGATTACATCTTTTATCTCCTTGACCATGTTCCCCAAGAAAAGGGATCCAAACCTTTACACGATCTAGTATACAGGCCAATGCTCCTTGAGTTACTAATGCCAGTCAGAAGGAGGTGGTAGCTCAGCATGCCCGTTACTTTTTACGATACGCTCTATTGGGGGTTCTCTTCTTTAATGCCACTAATGTGGTTGAGATCCACTTGGTGCCAACACTGGAGAACCTAAGACTCGATCATTTTGACTAGGTGTATGCAACATTGGCATACTTATACTGATATCTAGATTGGTGCGACTGGGGCAAGTCATATTTGTGTAGTGCCTAGCGGATACTTGTCGTGAGTACTCCTTAGCTCTCTTTTATGCTTATATTTCTTTTATTGTTCTTGGGCTAATAATGTGTTCATTAATAGATTTAGGGCCTTGAGTTGGGTCTACTAGTGGGAATAACCTCATAAGTAACATAAAGAGTAGTTACCCTCGCTTTATCTTGTGAAGAATTGTGCCTCATGTCGAGTCTTCTGTAGACATTAGATGTGCTCGCCTAAACATGCTCACCCTCAAACAAGTATTGCTATCTTGTAAAAAGGAAATTTATGTTAGTTTTAACACTTATCCTATATCCCTTGGTTTTATACTTACAGTGATTGTTCGTTCTCATTGTAGCTACATCTTGATTGGAAGAAACCTGTGGAGTCATGGCAGGACCCTATATTCATGAGTGGTATCTAGGAAAGCGAGTCTTTCATTATCGAGAGAGCTTAGATGCTCGACATGTTCCTAAGTGTCCACCTTTAGACATGTTTTAGATGACATTCTTAAAGGATGGCCCAAAGCTCTAGGCGATGATGTAGTTCATGGCAAGGGAACAACTTGTCTTAGACCAAACTCCATATAGGACTTAGATGATCGAGGCTTTAGTTGGCACATTCTTGATGTTAGAGGAGGTTATCTAAGCATTTTCATGGCACAAGGCTGATGAAGGAGTTATCCTTCAGCACGGGGCTCAAGGGAGACTACTATGTATATTGTAAGAAAGGCCACCGCACTTGCTCCTTTTTCTTAGGATCGTAAGAGGGCTTGCTAAAAGGTTAGAGCCCATGGTGGTAGGCAAGCAAGATCCTATACCGAATAAGATGCTGGAGTCTTACATGGCATCCTTGATAGGATCGACGATGTCATTATAGCTTACTCAATTAGCTTACAACTTTGAGTAGATCGAGACCACCCATGTGAGTTTCTTTCATTCTTTTACCATTGTTAGCATTAACTATAATCTTATGTTACTTAAAATTCCTTTATTTCTCTTACTGATCCCTCGTATCTAAGCTGAAGTAATAGTAGTCTTAATTAATCCCTTAAAGAGTATTGTGACATAGAAAATGAGATCTTTGCAAGTTAGTAACACAATGTCATTAACATATGGGAGAATATGCATGCATGTTTATGACTTATGCCTTTATGTGCTTTATGTCCTACCCATCCTAACACTTTGATGACTTGTAGAAGGTGATCTAGCATTTGAAGCATGACCTTCGAGACAGGGACCAGCATTTGACAGAGGCTAAATCCTAGATAAAGGAGTTTACTTGGGCAGCCGAGAAGGGCTATAATGATGAGTACTTGGCCTTTGATAAAGTAAGGGATGACGAGGAGCCCAATTGGCTTTTAAGATGTTTACTTTGATAGAAGGACCTTTAAGACACATTGAGGTGATGATGCCTCCATTTTTGCCAAATTTTGAAATCTTTGCTTTTCTTTAGTGTATAATTTTGATTTCGACTTGATTCTATCTCCAAAATGTATAACTATGTGATTTTACACATTTGTCTACATATACATGTCTCTTAGACATGTTTCATATATTTTATATCAAAGAAAGAGGGGAAATTCTATCTATTTTTCTTCTCAAAGGCAAAGGTCTATACAGACCACCAAGTGGTCTGTACATACTAGTACTAGTATGTACAGACTACTTAAGAAGGTTGTACAACCTTGTACAATTATTTATAGTTATAAAGCACAAACCCACTTCTTCTTCTTCTATAAGTACATATCCATGATTTTGATGTTCACCCCTCTATTTCCAGCCCTTAAACAATGGCAAGAGTATTTTTAAGGTCTCTTTTATCCCAAATCTAGTCTGATCTTCCTTGGGTAGGACTCAAGGCTTTCCACTATCTCTCATTTGTCCATCTAGACACAAATTTTCTTTAGGCAACATGTGATTTGTGAGATACCACTACCCATAAATTCTATTTGAGGGATACTGAGATATGCCCCTTGCTAAAAGAATTTAAGGTGATCCTTGATTATCATGTCATGGCTATAGATCGAAATGCACTACCCAACTAGATTATCCATATGTTTGAAAGATGATGAATTATTTGACATATAATATGATGAGGTACCCAAGTATATGTTAGGCGAGGAGAAAATCCTCTTGGCTCTTTTTCTCACCCTCTACCCTTCTAGAGGTCATGCTCGAGCAGCTCAAGCCTGTATTGTGGTAGTAATTCCTATGGGCAAGTTTTTATTGTGGAGAGAGGATGGGATATTCTACCCCATCTTGAGGAGGCTAAGTCAAGGAAGACTCTCATCCTGATGATCTTAGGTGAGACCGTCATGGGTTTAGATAGTGTCCCTCAGTGTTAGTGACTTTTTCTCTAATAGCCCACTATAATTCCAGGTATTAATTTTTTGTAGCCTTCACTCTTGCAATGTTGTTTCTTTTGTCATTTAACTTATTATTTTTTACTACCCTAAATTTTTCTTAGATCACCCTCATGGGTTTTCGATCCAACAAGCTGCTGAATTTTGCTTAGGTCGCCCTTTTGGATTTTTAACCTAAAAAGCTTATTACCTTTTTTTTCTCTTTTTTTTTTTAGATATTGATGTAAGAGAGGTTGTGTTTTTTGCCTGTTCCTATTGTGGATGGGAGACTTTACTATCCTCAGCATCACTCAAACTGTCGTTTATCAAGGCCTGCAAGTGCTAAGGATGAGTGGATGGAATGCATGTCACAAATCATTGCCATTAACATTTACTGGATTTGCCCATGCTGGAGACTTTCACGAGTTAACCAGAGGACCTACAAGGATTATATGATCACCCCAGCTTTGGCATCTGACACCTTTTATAATCCTGCTAAAGTGCATCATTAATGTAGCGCTCCTTAACACAAAGTGGACTTCCTTCCTTCTTTTATTGAGGATCTATTATCTCATCACTTTTTGGATAAGGTCAGGACCATTTAGGCAAACTGCCACATTTATGATCATTATACTAGTATGAACTCTAGTCTCAAGGATGATGCTGATTACATGGCCTGGACTTCTAGAATTATAGGGACCTTTCCATCTTATCAATGCATTAACAAATAATGGGGCTTTTATGAAAAAAAAAACTCCATTAATAAATAATAAAGCTTTGTGAAAAAAACTTTCATATATTTGTTTTAGCTTAAAGACTTGTTAGATCAAATTTTCTTTAATTATGCAAATGTATTTAACTTCAATATTATGCTTAGCATGAACCACTTGCATTTTACATATTACACATTAATTAAATTCACAATCATTACTTTTAATAATGGCACATTGGATCATCCGTTTGCCTTGCGTAATGCCTCTACCTTGCCAGTCCCATATCCTTTAGCCTCATCTTCTCTGTTGTAGCTCAATTGTTTCGTCACTGGTCTCCTAGTGGTAAGTCGCAATCTCTTGACTTTTGCTTTATATATTTCATCTTTATGCCTTAAGTGTTGCCTAACTTTTACCTAAATCACCCTTTTTTTTACTACTATTTTTTTTCTCTCACCTCACACCGAAATGAAGTACCTCTTTAACCTATCCAGGTTCACTAGCTCATTAAACTCATTTACATCCATATCCAATAATTTCATTGTGCCACCTGAATAGATATGTTTGACCACATAAGGAACTTCCCAATTGAACTTGAATTCCTTCAAGGATCCTAGACTTGGGTTTGAACCACTTTTAACACCAATTCACCAATATTCATCATGTTCGACATGACTTTCTTGTTAAATGTATAAACTAATCTGGCCTGATACAACTAAATATGGTACAGAGCCTTCAATCTTTCCTCATCCAACATGGCTAGCTACTCAAATTTGCTTTTCACCCATTGGTACCTAAGAACGTCAAATTTGACTAAGGCTCATAAGGACTTCACTTTCAGCTCAATCAACAATATTACCTCCAATTTGTATGCCAAATAATAGGGCATCTTCTCCATTGATTTCTTTGTCATATCTTGATAACCCCATAATGTGAAAGACAACTTCTCTAACCAATCTTTATAGGTCTTAAACATTTTAGCAATAAAGCTTTTAACATTCTTATTAGTTGCCTCAAATGCCTCATTTGCTTGTGGCTTATAGGGTGATGACTTATGGTGGGTCACCCCATACTTCTATAAGATTAAATTGACTTCGGCCTAAAAATGGACACCATTGTCCGTAATAATATGATGCAAGTATGTTGTATAGACAAATGGGATTCTTCTGAATAAATCTAGCCATTTGATTCACCCTAAACTTGTTGAAGGCTTCAGCCTCTACCCATTTTATGAAATATTCTATTGCCATCATAATATACTTATGCCCATTATAGAAGTTGGTTTGATTTCCCTAATTACATCGGTACCCCAAGCTTCTAATGGCCAAGGTAAAGTTAGATTCAATAATTCAATAGGTGGCAAAGGATTGACGCTACCATGAACTTGGCATCTATGACAACCTCGAACCATTTGAATACAATCCTACTCCATAATGGTCTTGTAGTAATGCATTCTTAAAAACTTTCCTACTAATGTCTTTCCATTCCATTCATGTGGGCCATAAATCCCTATGTCCACTTCATTCATGACCTTACCTGTTTCTTCTTCCTTCAACCATCTCAAGTGGATCTTATTTGGCATTCTCTTATACACTACACTATCATGGATTATAAATTATGAAGCCAACCTTTGAATCACCTCCTTATCTCTCTTTTTAGCCCCTTAGGGTACTCACTAATTTTTAGATATCATTACACATCATACTAACAAAGGTGATTCTCCACTGACACTTGTACTATGCTCATGTTGGCATGACAAAGGGTCATGGATCTAAGTGTAATAAGTGGCTTCAACGACATTCCTTTTGGTCCATCCCAAACAAACAATAAGGTTGCTAGAGCATCAACCATCGTGTTATATTCTCACCATAGATGAAGGAATACGATCCTCTAAAACTTCTATACCATCCTCTTCAAATGCTCTAGCCATGGACTTAACCACTCTTCTTTCGATTCCCACTCATCTATCACCTAAAAGATAACCAATTTTGAATCCCTAAATACTTCAACAATTTTAACCCTCATTTCCATCAAAAGTTCCAGTCCAAATGCACATGTTTTAACTAAAGTCAAGCTTTTTGGCCACAGGGAAGAGTTCTCCTTTTGGTGATATCAAAATTACACTTACCCCCTACTCTTTTATTATTTACTGCCTCATCAAGGTATATTCTCCAACCCATGGGCTCGATCACACCTAATCCTTCGTCAGGGATTTGAAAAAGTTTTTATTATCCTTCTTCAAGAGGTTGTTATGCCAAATATCTATCACTGTCCAACCTTTAATCACCTTCTTTGTCAAATACTTAATGTCTAACTTGATCAATAGTACTAGCCACTTTTATTATTTTTTAGTTAGAGAAAGGGCCTTATGCAAGTATTTGACTAGGTCAAGTTTGAGACCACTTCTATGAAATATGACTGAAAATAGTGCCTTAATTACTTCGCAGCCCATACCAATGCTAAAAAAGGTCTTCTCCACTTGATTATACTTCTCCTCATAAGGAAGTAGCTACTTGCTAAGATAGTATATGACATGTTCATTCCCTATTTCATCTTCTTGAGCTAACATCGCACCCACAAAAATTTTCTCCATTGTCTAATATAAGATTAACAATTTTCCTGGCTTTAGGGGTTTTAGTACCGATGGGTTAGTTAAATACTCTCAAAGACTTTAGTACCTATGAAATTTTCCTCCATTTATCCTCTTGAAGGCTTTCTAACACTGCTCATTCCACTTCACTGGCTGATCATTTCTCAACAACTTAAATATTGATTCGTAGATGGGAGTAAGCTTGGCTATGAACCAACTTATATATTGCAAGTGACCTAAGAAACATTAAACCTCCTTTTTTATCTTTGGAGTGGACATGTCCTGAATAGCTTTCACCTTATTCTGATATACTTTAATGCCTTTTTCATTTACCATATGTCCCAATAACATTCCAAAGGTCACTGTAAATATGCACTTCTTAGGATTTAACCTCAAGTTATACTCATCAACCCTTTTTAAGAACGTATTTAAGGCCTCAAAATGACCTTTTCTTGTCTTAAACTTTACCATCATGTCATCCACATACACTTCTACCTCTTTATGGATTACGTCATGAAACAAAGTTATTGCCAATCGTTGGTAGGTTCTTCCTACATTCTTCAACCCAAAATACATCACTTTATAACAATATGTCCCACATTCTTATGATAAAAGGCTAACTTTATCTTGTTTATGATAGCTATAAGGATCTAATTATACCTAGAGAACCCATCCATGAAGGAATACATGGCACACATCATAGCTTTGTCTATTAATACGTCGATATAAGGTAATGGAAAGTCATCTTTCGAGCAGGCCTTCTTCAAATCCCTGTAGTCCACTCCCATCCTTACCTTTCTATCTTTCTTTAATATTAGGACTATATTGGCTAACCATTCAAGATAATCCACTATCTCCAAAAATTTGACATTTAACTACTCCGCCACTTCCTCCTTAATTATCTTAGCCCACTCAAGTCTCATCCTCATAAATTTCTATTTTACTTGTTTCATCTATGGGTAGGTCAAAATTCTATGTTCAACAATTTTCCTATCAACTCCTAACATATCTACATATGTCCAGGCAAAGACCCTTTGTTACTTCTTGAGCAATTGTTCAAATTTCCTTCGCCCTTCCAGTGTGATGTCACTGGCAATGAGCAAGGTTTTTAGATTTTCTTATATTCCAAGATTAAATACAATGGTATGCATAAAATTAATGTTAAATATGCTCATGAAATGATGCATGCCATACACATTACCATCAAGAAACACATTACACAAGTAAGTGAATTCATCACTCATTGCCTTAAACTTAGAGAGGAATAAATCATTGCCTTTAAAGACACTAGAAATAAGGACATTAGTAGTATGAAAAAAAACAACTTCATCTGGTTGATTGGTAGGAGTTTCATCTGCTTAAGCAGTTTATTTTTCCTCATCCTTCCTTTCATCTGTTAGAACTATATGATCAGTACCCTGTGTTGAATCTACCTCTTTCCCATCTTTTATGTTGGTAACAACTTTGATAACTCCCTCAAAACTTTATTTCATCTAATCATCTCGCAATTCAATCCTCAACAAATTCTACCAAAGTGTTACACTGTCTACTATGATTGGCTTAGTTTCCATCACGTGACCTCAAATTTCCTTGTTACCTACTTCCTCAATGGAGTTTGCAATCATGCTCTTAATATCCTCCAATTTTATCATTGTATAGGTAGCCTCATTGAACTTGCATGACCTGGTATACTCTTATTTTGAGTCCATAAAGGGTGCATTTGGGTTCATCAGATCGAATCCCTCACTTGTATGATCCTTCCTAATGGCCCAAAAATTTTGATCCAGTACGTATTGCTCTTACTGCTCATCAATGATCTTCTTTTTATCATCCCATGGCCATATGGATTGAGGACCATATAGAACCATAGATTGATTTGACTCTTTGTCATCCTCTATCTTTATAACCTATTTACCTTTCTTCTTACTTCTTTTCTTCTAATCCTCCTCTTTTAATGAATCTTGTTAATTTTGATAACCTAAGTCACCCACTTCTATTTAGAAAAAAGTCCTTCTCGAGCAAATCTACATCATCATCTAATGATCTATGCAACCATTTTGCTTTTTTTTTTTTCCTTTTTTTTTCTTCTTTTCATCCTTTTCTTTTAATGAATTTTGGTAATTCTAATAACCCAATTCACTCACTTCCATATATGAAAAGGCCTTCTTAAACTTGTCTACACCATCATCTGATGGCTTCTCACCCTCAATGCTCTCTTCCTTAACCTTTCTAGTGACTCCTACTTCCTTTATTAAAAAATCAGACAATGGTTGGCATAGATTCCTTACTTCCATCTTTGAACCCTTACCACGGTACAAGTCTTTTCTTAGTAGTCTAAGTAGGAATTTCAGAAAATTCTAACACACTAGTGGAATTCTTTCCTAACCCCTGGCCTAGCAAGAAGTTCATGTTCTTTGTAATTCCTATCACCTTTTGATCAATCCACTTGTCAGTGACTCAGGCAACCTAAAACCCTCAAAGATGTTAAACTACCATACTCAATGTCAACACAATTTCTCCAACTTCTGAACCAATAGTCATAATCTCACCTTTATAAGGAATCTTAACTTTCTAAGGTATAGTAAAAGGCATACCTTCTAACAGATGATACCACAATCTTCCCAACAAAAGCAAGAAAGTGATAGGAATATCCAAGATCATAAATTCCACCATCGCCTTTACAAATCTTGTCTGCAACATGGTCTTAAACACATTAAAAGTTGGCCTCCTACTATCATCATAGGCCCAAATGATGTTATTTGATGTATCCAAGTCCTTTTCTAATAATCCAAACTTATGCAATAGCTTTAGAGGGTAGATGTTAATTTTGGAATCATCATCAACCATTACACAAAGAGCGCATTTTCCTTTTAACTCAGCTCTAATAAATAGAGCCAAATTATGATCCCTCCATTCTGATGGCAAGTTTTTGTTTGAAAAGGTAATCTTTCCTTTGTGGATGACCAAAGCAACAACGTCTCTAAGAATGGCTTCATTGGAAATGATAAGGCTAGATAGAGCTTCCACCATAGCTCTCTGATGCTCTTAAGAAGTAATGAACAATTCCCACACACTGATATAGGCAGACATCTTCTTTAATTGCTTCATGATAAGGTTGTCTTCCCATTTTCTTTCATTATAAGTTCATTTATCTTCTTCTTAATCATTGATTCCTTAGGGGCCTCTCTATCAGGATAGTATTTCTTGCTTTGAGTCACATAGTTCATTTGTTCCTCCTCCTTTTCTTCATCACTCTCCTCCTATAGCCTAATCATCCTTTTACTTTTTGCTTCCTCTATTTTCTCATTTGAACTTTCTCACTGGTTGATAGTGTAAACCATAACAATAAGATCTTTTGGTATTTTTTTTAAGGTAACCATAACAACCTCTTCAAGCTCCCCTATAAAATGCCCCTTAATTAGGAGGTGGGACATTATGATAATTTGAGAGAGGTTTTCTTCCTATGCTTGGTCTCATTGGGTTAATAATATGAACATCTTATCATCGATGAGGTCTTAAATCTTACATCTCAGCCTGTAATAGTCCTTGGTACTATGTCCCACTCCTTGATGAAAATCATAACAAACATTAGCATCATATCCCCTAAGTAGTAGGTTTGGAGAAAACTTTAGTGTTAAAGGCTTTAATACTCTTTTCTTTTATAATCTCCCAAATGCCTTAGAATGGCATCTCCAGATTTGTAAATTATCCTGATGCCCTTACTACATTCACGTCAATTATTATTATAAATCTAGCGAGAGAATATTTGCTAGACATGTGACTCCCAAGGCATTAGACTCACCCTTCTACTTTGAATGATGTGTCTTGAATGATAAAAAAAAACTATAACAAAATCAAAAGAAGTTTTAATGTTTGTATTTTAGTGTATTTGTATAAGGGTTGTAGTTTAGAGATGCCAACAGGCTTTAAGGAAGTTCCAATAGGTGTTGGACCATTGAATGTGCATTAAAGGATGAATAATGGACATTGATTGGATGTTTCAAATAGCCAAAGTCTTTTAGACCTCACAACGGGTAATGTCCCCTTACAATAAGCATTAAAGAATGCTCTAGTTTGAGTTATGCATTCTAGACCTTGCCAAAAGAGTTGTGGTTTTGCAATGAGCATTGATCTGGCCTATCAACAGATGTTGCACATTTGCAATAGGCATTGGAAAAGTACCTCAAATTATGCTACACTTTTTAGACTAACCAACAAGGGTTGGAAAACACACAATGAGTGTTGAAATGTCTCCATTGGGCATTGCAAGATCTTTAATAGGCATTGAAGCATGTGTATAGTTGTTGAAAAATATAGCACCAAGTTTATGCTTCCGAGAAAATCAATAACGGGCATTGTTCTTACTCCAATGGGCATTGAAGTCAATGGGCATGAAAGAAGGATCAATAAGCATTAAACGAAACTGTTGCAAGTTCTGTAGAGATTTAAGAAGAACAACAAGTGTTGTCTCCTCTAACAGCTAGTTCTATAGAAAAGCTATTAGACTAAACATTAACTATTCTAATGACTAGTTTTATAGTTTGGCAAAATAAAGAGATTTTTGTTTAGACTAAATGATTGATGAAACTTTGGAGATCAATTGTAAACAACTAGAAATCATCTAACAAGTTTGTTTGTGTGCAAACCTTTTTGGTGTTGCTTTATATTTAGGTAGAGTAAGGATTATTTTTGTTAGTTTTTGAAAGTAGGTATTCTTGAGCACTAATAGTGTATTTGTTGCTTGATTTGAAAGGCATTGGCATTGCTTAGATATATCCTTACTAGTGGTTGTAAAGGTTAGTATTATGCCTAGAAAAATACCAAGGGAAATGTTGTCCTTGAGCCTATAAAAGGGAAGGTTCTTCGTTAACCTAGAAAAGGGAAGGTTTTTCTTGAACCTTGAAAAAAGAAATAGAAAGGCCTAAGTGAAATCTTTGTGTTGATTTATGTGGTTGTTGCCTTTGCTTTAGTTATTTGTGTTTTTATTTATAACCCAATTCACCCCCCTTCTTGGGTTGCCACTTCTGCCACTCATTCCAATAATTGATATTAGAGCTTAACAACTATTAAAGCTTAATTGCAAGAGGTATACAATCATGGTAGCCTAAAATGAGCATGGACTAGAAAGACTACTAGTTATGAGACCTCTCTTCTATAATGGAATAGACTACTAGTGTTGAAAGAGCAGAATGTACTACTTTATAGGTTTGAATCCATTAAGTTATGGGGAATTATAAAGAAAGGTCCATACACTCTAATGAAGACACTTGTTGATGGGACTCAAACAGGGAAAGACATTAATGAGATGTCTGATAGAGAAAAAAAGCAAGTTGCTAACAATGACAAGGCCATCCACATCCTCTTTTGTGCCTTAAGCATAAGTGAGTACAATAAAGTGAGCATAAAGTCTACAGCCAAGGAAATTTGGGAGGCCTTAGAGATCATATGTAAGGGGAACAAATCAAGTTAAAGAAAACAAAATGGAGACCCTCATTTGTCAATATGAAACCTTCCTTATAAAGTTTGATGAAACAATCTCAAGAATGTATGATCGGTTTATTAAGATTATTAAAGAAATGAAGGCTCTTAGAAAATCATTCACCAATGAGGAACTTATGTAGAAAGTTCTGAGGTGTCTGCCTAAGAAGTAGCTTGGTAAGGTCACCTCTCTCAAGGACTCAAAGGACTTGAAGACCAAGCCACTTGATGAGCTATTGTGAAATCTCATTGACTATGAGATGAACCTGAACAATGAAGCTCCACCCATATCTAAGGATGCAAATAAGGAGAAGATTGGAATACCTTTTAAAGCTACCTCTAAATTGTTTAGCTCAAATGATGATGAAGAACTAGATGAAGAGCAGCTAGCTCTCTTAATAAATAAATTCAAAAGGATGTGAAAAAAAAGAAGGGCAAAGGGAAGCTTGAGCATATTGAATGTTATGGATGCAGAAGGCTTTGCCATATGAAAGTAGACTACCCAAAAACCAAAATCGAGAAGAAAAGGCAAGAAGAAGAAGAAAGCCTATAAAGCCACTTAGGATGACTCTAGTGTATCTAAACTAAATGAGGATGAAGAAGAACCAAATATGGGAAGAAAAGAAAGAACCAATCTCTGTTTCATGGTCTTAGAGGGAGCTCTTCAAAATAGGTATGTCCTAACCCTTTTGATAGTGATTTAGATGAGCCTGATCAATAGTTAGAAGACATTTTTACTATTGAAAATCTTATTGAGGCCCTTAAATCCACCAACAATTATATTGATAAAAGTTTTTAAATAAACAAATTTTTGAAAATCGAATTGGTAGAACCTAAGAAAAGTTTTAAGTTATTACAAGAGGAAAATAAGGCTTTGAATCAAGAAAAGAAATTTTATGAAATTTTGTCTTCTCAAAATGAGAGTCTTAAGAAAAAGATCTCAACTTTAAAGGATTCACTTGCCTCTTTTCCAAAAGGAAAATAAAAACTTGATCTTATTTTGGGCCCTCAAAAGACTTCAAAGGATAGACATGGCTTAGGTTTTCATTACTCTAAGCTTACCACTTCTAAGTCAAAGTGTGTGAGAGCTTCTACCAAAGCTTAAACTCCCTCACCTTCATCTAAAATCAAATGTGCATGATCAAAATTACTCACAGACTCACTCTCATAGGCCAAACGAAAATCATGCCTTTATTTATGGAACTTGGCATGTCAAGAATGCAAAGGTTCCTTCATTTGTCAAGCATCAATCTTTTAGGAAGCCACCTCACAATTGCTCTACACAAGAGCTTCAGAAAGCATTTGTATGGAAATGCTTTTATTATGGAAATATGGCCACAAAGCATACTTTTGTTATGCTAGATTGAGAGATGAATATATTTATATTGGTCACCCCCATGGACCCAAAAGAAAATGGATACCATAAAAAAATTAATTTTGCATGTTTGGAAACTCCTCACCCTCTACTCAATATAGAGAATCAAATGGTGATTGGAGTTACATAATTTAAAGAGGAGTTTATTTTTTTAGGAATCATAAACTGTAATGTATCACTATCCCTCTTTTTATTTTGGTTAGCATACTTTTGCTGAGGGGGAGGGGGGAGAGGTGGTTGAATTTTGAACCATCATTAGTATTAGTTGGTGTTATTATTTTAGGAATCTTTAGCAACTATTCTTTTTTTCTTGATTTCCTTAATTCTGAAGAGAACATGTAACCCCAAGTTATGTCAACTAAATTTGTCTTTGAATATCTTAAGTGTTTTTTTAAAAGAAAGAGTAAAGATAGGGGGAGTTTTCCTTTCCTAAGTGTTCTATATTTTTGGTATCATCATATTTGCTTTGTTTTTGAGGAAGTTGGTCTAGATTTTAGAGGGAGAATGTTTGCATGTTTGTAAAAGAGAGAACATTTTTTTAAGAGGAGAGTTTTTGTATAACTTTTTATCATGATGACAAAAAAGGGGAGAAGTTTTGGATGTTTTGATTGGATGATTTGATTGCTTTGTCTGGCATCACTTATTTGGATAGCCTAACACTTGGTATTATCTATGTTTTTAACATCCAACATTGGGTATCTTATGTGTTATATTTGGTATTTAGCCTTGTGTGGATATCTTGATTAGTATCTTCTTTGTACTTTTGTGTTTTTAACAATTGGGCATCCCTTGTGTTTTAAGTTTTTTATTTTTGGTATCAAAGAATCTCAATTTTGTCATCATTCATAAAGTAGGAGATTATTATGAATACTAAGGGGAGAATGTTTGGAGAAGATATGATCCCAAGGCATTAAACTCACTCCACTACTTTGAATGATGTGTTTTGAATGATAACAAAACTATAAAAAAAACCTAAGAGAAATTCTAATGTTTGTATTTCAGTGCATTTGTATAAGTGTTATAGTTTAGAAATGCCAATAGGCATTAAAGAAGTTTCAACAGACATTGGACCATTCAATGGGCATTGAAGGATGAACAATAGACGTTGATCGAATGTTGTAAATAGCTAAAATATTTTAGACCTCACAATAAGAATTGTCCCTTTGCAATGGGCATTAGAGAAGTACTTTATTTTGAGCTATACACTCTGGACTATGCCACGGGTCTTGATCTGGCCAAGTAACAGGCATTGCTTAGTCACAACAGGCATTGGAAAAGTACCCTAAATTGTGCTACACTTTCTAGGCCAACCAATAGGGGTTGACAAACATCAAATAAGCATTGAGATGTCTCCAACAAGCATTATGAGATCTCCAATAGGCGTTAAAGCATGTGTGCAGTTGTTGAAAAATAGAGCACCAAGTTCATGCTTTCTAAAATATCAACAACAAACATTATTCTTACTCTAACGAGCATTAGAGTCAAAGCCAATGGGAGTGGAAGGAGAATCAATAGGCATTGAAAGAAATCATTGCAAGTTCAATAGGGGTTAATGAAGAATAACACATGTTATCTCCTCTAATGACTAGTTTCGTAGAAAGGCTATTGGACTGAACATTAACTGTTCCAATGACTAGTTTTATAGCTTGGCCATATAAAGACCATTTTTTAAAAAGCTAAATGACTAATGAAACTTTATAGATCAATTGTAAACAACTAAAAATCATCTAGCAAGTTTGTTTGTACGTAAACCTTTTGGTGTTGTTTTGTATTTGAGTAGAGTAAGGATTGTTTTTACTACTCTTTGAGAGTAGGTTTTCTTAAACACTAATAGTGTATTTGTTGTTTCATTTGAGAGACATTGACACTACTTAGATCTATCCTTACTTATGGTTGTAAAGGTTGGTATTGTGCCTAGAAAAATACCAAAGCAAAGGTTGTCCTTGAGCCTATAAAAGGGAAGATTCTTCTTTAGCCTGGAAAACAGAAGGGTTTTCTTAAGCTTTGAAAAAGAAAAAGAAAGGCCTAAGTGAAAGCTTAGGGAGTCGAGTAGGCACATTGCCAAACCACTATAAATCCTTATGTTGATTTGTGTGTTTCTTGCTTCTGCTTTAGTTGTTTGTGTTTTTATTTGCAACCCAATTCACCCCTTTCTTAGGTTGCCACATTTGCCACTCATTCTAATAATCTTTCCCCCTTCAGTCTGAGGCTACGATGAGGCACTTCTTCTTCCCCCATATTACCTCTTTGACTTAGACTAAAATTCTTCAGCTTGAAAACTAGCCTTTTTAAGGTCCTCGAAATTCCTTTAGTGTCAGGCCCCTAATTTTGGTCTCATTACTAGGTAATGCCCCTCTAATAATATTTTGAACCTATTCTCTATTTATTGGTCTAATAATGGCCTCAAAATCTATCTTCTTCCATCTTTTAATGTAGTCATTAAAGCTTTGACTAATTTTTTTCTACAAAGACTCAATATCCTATAGTGTAACCTTTAAGTCTAAATTGTAAGCATAATGCTTCTTAAAAGCTTATGTTAATTCTTTGTAATCCTTCTTAATAGTCTTTGGCTGATTGAAATACCATGTCTTGGTAGACCCTTCTAACGATAGCTAAAAAACTCTAACTTGGAGTCTGTTTCCATTCTATAACATATGAACGAATGTGGCTCTTTGTATTCTGAGTTCATATGAACTTTTGGAGCGTAGGCATGCAAAAATTAGCTAGAAGCTTCTTAGGTTTACGAGTAAGCAATTCCTTAATATTTGTTCCCTTTTCTAAGCCTTTGGCACCTAAAACCTTTTGTATTTTCTCTAATTGCTTAGCAAAGTCATCAAATCGGGGGTTGTCTTTCTCACTCTATGCGAATTTGTCCAAAATAGTAGTAGTGTTTCCTACTTCCCTAAAAAGCTTGCTATCATGATACACTTTCATTCCGAAAGGGTCATCATCAATCACTATAGGTTGGGATGCTTCTATAGGCGCTTTCCTATTTTCATTTTTACTAGCAAGGACATCTCTTCTCTTTAGAATCTCATTAACATGCATATTATATTGCAATTAAAATCAACCATGATATTATCCAGAATTTCTAGTGGTATGGTCGGCTCCATTAGTGGATCAATTCTTTAGATTAGACTTATCATCTTACTCTTTCTAGCAAGTCGATTATCCCTTCTCTTCCATAAGGATGGAGCTATAACGGTTGCAAGACAAAGGCTCTTAACATGAGACATGTATAAATTATTGATGCATGTATCTATGATATGCATGATATGCACACATCATTTGCAAAAGATCTTTTCAACCTTATTCCTCCCACACATGATGTTTAGAGGCTCTATCCTAAGAGGGGTCTTATTGTTTTACCAATAAGGGGCATAGAATATATGCGATCGCCTTAGAGTAAGGAAGGGTCATAGTCTCAGATGAATAAATATAAAAGCACTACACCTTTACAAGAAAGAATCTTTATTACATTACTTAAAAAGGAATAAATACAGAGATAAATAGGGATGTACATAACCTTTTTACCTAGTAGGGTAGGGGATAAACAAATATTTACATGAGTTATTTACATCGATGGAAGTGGGATAATATGGTGTTTATAATGGTGGTTGCCTATTATGTTCTTTGAAGAGCCTCAACTGTTCCCTTAAAAGGAGAAATGCAAGTAAAAGGGTGTCCTACTCTAAGGTGCTAATGGCCCCTACATACACCTACTAGTTGAAATGGTTGTTAAAGTTGATGGCTCCCATAAGTTTGAGCGACAGTTGCCATAACCCCTTATTCAATATACCTAACAACACTTGGGTTATGAGAGATAGGCCCTCCTCACCATCTCTAAAGCCCGAATGGAGCTTAAATCTCTAGTTTGAAGAACACATCAGTTTATCTAAGGGTAGACATAGTGTAAGTGGTGAAGTCTAGAGGCTACATAAATGCAAGTGAACTAACGAATAACAAGGTTTAAAAGTGGCAAAGTGAACCGAAGATTAATCATGAAGTCAATTTCAAAGTCCCCAGTGGAGTCATCATTGTGAGTGCCTTAAACTAATGAGTGGTTGCACTCGAATGAGTGGAATCTTGCTTAAGGGTCCATCCTTTTAATGACCAATAGGGATTTGAAAGGATAAGGGATTTTGCATTATTAGAAACCCCAAAACAAAGCACAAATTAAGATCAATAGGGGATCCTCTAGGCTTCATTAAATTTCAAAGCCCATTCTCCAAAATAGTGGTCATCAAGGGACAAAGGTTCGGACAATACATTAGTATCATCTTTGGGGATTATGGAGTCTCCATAAACTTTTGTTGCGATAAGAATCTAAACAAGATCAAATCTAAACTTAAAATTAAGTCAATTAGAAGGCCCATTTCATCTTCACCCCCTCAGAGATTAGGTTTAAAAATTAGGTATAATTTAGGAAAGATGTTAGGCATCCCCAAGTCACCTAGATATTGGTCTCTGATCATCAGGCATCTTTGGTTCACTTTTGCCATTTTTTAAACAAGTTATTAATTAGTCTAATTTACAACCCTAAATTGCCTCTAGCGTGATCAAACCAAACAAATTACGCCATCAACACCAAGACAAAGGGGATCATACATCAAGGCATAGGGTAAGCATGCATGTCCATACAACATATATCATGCATATTCTATCCATGGGAATGGGGTCATGCATCATGGCTTTGAGTATAACATACATCTTCATACATCACATGTAATAATCAAAAGATGATTATTAAGACCAAGATTCATGGTCCAACCTAAACAAGAACCTACACCAAAAGAAAATGCATAAGTTAGTAATTAGTCAGAAAATCAAGCAAATTAAAACAAATCAAATCAACAAGGCTCACATTACCATATCTCCTATGTTAAGGTTCCAAATGCATGTTTTTAAAGTTTATAATCACAAGCACCCAATATCATATAAAGAGAAATATAACACCATAACACAAATGCATGTACAATGGAAGACAAAGAATTATAAATATGTAATGCAAAGTACTTGGAGAATTTTAATGGTTTAAGGCTAAATCATCACAAAAGGGATCCTAGGGTCATCAAACCCTCTCCCTTATTACCCTTAACCATTTTCAACTTTAGGATATCAATCATTCAAGGAAAGTTATAAAGGCCAAAACACATGTATGGTAACACACATAGAAATATAATCCAAATGCAAATATTCATGAGATGGATCTCAAGATCCTAGAAGTAGTAAACTTCTCACTTAACCATTATCGAATGAGTAAAATAAAACCTTAAACATCATAAAAATTATGCAAATGAAGAATAAGAAGCACTAACATGAAACTAATCATGAAACTCATTTTCAACTCATATAAAATTCCATTTCTTAAATGAATAGGGATCTTAAGGCTTTTGCCCTTCCCCTATTTTGCCAATGAAACCCTCAAACATCTCAGACAAAATATATAGTTTTGCAAAAAAGAAATCTAATTGAAGAATAAAAGATTTTTTAAGCTATGTCCCAAACTAAGAAGGGTTGTACATCCTAGAATAAGGGTTATACAGACTACATTAAGTCTGTATAGCTTTTATTTTTTACGTTTTGAAAATTAGAAAATAAGAAAAGAAATGGAGGAAGAATGAGGGGAAGGGGGATCCTTTAGATGCTTTTGAGTATTCTTTTGTCCCAAAAGGCTCACCATTTGATTTTTATCTTCCAAAATGCTTTGGAATGCTTGAGGACTACAAAGAGAAAGACTTGTTCTGCCTTGGGAATGGTTGGAATGAGTTAGGGTTTAGTGTTTTTATTTTAAATGATGGTTGTTGAGAAAATTTGGCAAAGTTCCCTAGGGTTTCCAAGCTTCCTCTTCTTTTTTAAATACCAAGATATTTATAAAAGAAAAAGAGTGCATCAAAGCTAGGAATGGTTCTAGTTGCATCTTGTTTGCATTTATTATAAAAGAGACTAAAAGTTTTGAATTAAGGTTTTTAAAAGGGTAGTACAGTTAAAGGATGGGTATACATCCTTCTTGCTAGGTTGTACAAACTTGGGGTTTAAAAGGGGACTAGTTATATAATGTTATAAGCTTTAGGGTTTAACCTTTGTTACGCATCCGTAAGGTGAGATGTACATCCCAATTCGTAGGACTATACATCCTAATTTAGTGGGATGTACATCCCACTAAACATGGTTGAAAGCTTTTAGGCTTAGTCTTAGGGCTTTTCCAAAGTTTCTTAATGCCTTTTTTCTTTCCTTCTAGTAATTCCCTTTTCATTATGGAGAATAATTTTAGTGATGCCTTTTGACAAACAAAGTTGTGTCAACCTTTCCCTTTTCAAAATCATTTTTTATAAGAAAAGAATGAAGTCTTTCATACCATGCTCTTAGATCTTATTTCAAAACATATAAGGCCTTAGTCAATTTGAAAACATGGTTTGGTAAATTATAAGATTCAAAATTGGGTGGTTGTTCTACATAGGTTTCCTTCTTAGTAAAACCATTTAAAAATGCAATCTTAACACCTATTTAAAATATATGACATGCATAGGCTAAAAGAATCCTAATGTCCTCTAATCTTATAATAGGGGTAAAGGTTTCATCATAATCTATGCCTTCCTCTCAGTTGTACCCTTTGGCAACCAATCTAGTCTTATTCATTATTATGGAACCTTATTTATCTAACTTGTTCCTAAACACACATTTGTAACCAACAATTAGGTGTTCCTTATCTCACACCACATTTAATAATCATTTAAATTTCTCTTTAAGTCTATCCATTGTCATTTAAAAAACCTGATAAAATTTTTTTTTTCATTATGTCTCTTGTTCACAACTTAGTAATTATTTACAACAAAACATACATGAATAATCAAACTAAAATACTAACTGACTGCATACTAGCCCAACCTCTATTACACTGCTAGACAACGACTTTGAAAAGTATA
>CATIWR010324951.1:0-44023 GCA_949677035.1 Omphalea diandra | reverse complement strand
GCTTACCTTGAGATTGGTCCTTTGTTTTAGTGACTTTATAGACTGAATTAGACAATGAGTAAAACATAAAAAATATTCCTTTATATGTTTTGTAACTGGTGATAGATTATTATTACAACTGGATTGGTACAATTTGAGATATACCCAAGAAGGTAAGACCTACTCAGACTGAGATGACATTTCAATAAGGCAAAATTCAAAAATTCACCACATTTTCTATGTGTCTGATATTGGCTTGAAATTTGAATAAGTTGTATCATTATGCGTCCAGTTTATTTGAAAAAAAGAATCAAGTAATTTGGATGAGTATATCTGGAGTTATTGCTATGAGAGTATAACAAGCTCGGTCTGCCATATAAGGAAATATACATAAATACTACGTTCATTTCATGAATCATGTCATAATTGCATAACAAAATGAAAATCTTGCTTTATCATCATGAATTGAATTGTGTATTGAAATAGGTCTTCGAGGCATTGAGGATAATAGTGGGAATACGTCGGGATCATCCACGACTAAATAAGCTTGAAGGAGGAGGTAAGTAAATAACTAATGATACTATATGTGTGATGGGTTAAATGTCATAAACTTCAATGGAATGAAATGTTGTTTAATGTGATGATATTGTGGTATACATAGATTAAAGATTGTTATAATCTTGATTTATTTATTTTCATCAGATGTTGATAAATTATGACTGGGGAATGAGAGTATGTGGTGATATGAGCTTCCAAAGTTATAAGTGTTATTATTAGTCATTATATTGTTGAAATTTTGTTAGATTTATAGTTGATTGGTTGAAAGACTAATACTTGATGTTGTTGGCAAGTAAAAATATTTGATAGCTTATGTGGCGATAATATTTGATGGTCTATGTGGCGATAATATTTGATGGCCTATGTGACAATAATAATTGATAGCTTATGTGGCGATAACAATTGATAGCCTATGTGGTGATAATATTTGATAGCCTATGTGGCAACAGCCAGTGTGACAATGATATGATAGCCTGTGTGACAATGATATGATAGTCTGTGTGGCAATGATATAATAGGATGTGTGACAATGATATAATAGTCTATGTGACAAGAACATTTGATAGTCTGTGTGACAATGAGATCTATAATCTGTGTGGTAACAATATATATAGCTTATGTGACAACTAAAAATGAAAGCCTTTGTGACAGTGATATTTATAGCCTATGTGACAGTAATTTGTGACATCATGTGTGGCAATAACCTTTAATAACTTATGTGACATTTAAGAGGAAAAACTTTTTATTTCGTACATGGATATGATGATGAGTTATTTATGTTTAAATATTGTTACGTTATTTGCGATTGAAGTATCATTATGCATTTATTTACTGAGTATGCAAACTCACTCTTTTGTATAAAATCTTATTTCAGGAAGAATAGATTAAAGATTGCATCCAATATGCTTTTCGAAGTCGCTGTCTAGCAGTGTAATAGAGGTTAGACAAATATGCAGTCAATTAGTATTTTATTTTGATTATTTATGTATGTTTTGTTGTAAATAATTACTAAGTGGTGAACAAGAGACATAGTGAAAAAAAAAATTTAATCAGGTCTTTTAAATGACAATATATAGACTTTGAGAGAAATTTAAATGATTAGTAAATGAGATGTCACAGTTTTGATATATTATCTATTTTATTTATTTGATCACATATTTTATATGAATATTTTATTTTATTAATATTTATAAATATATCTTAAATCATATATTAGATTATAGTCCTACTCAAAGTGTAAATTATCGACTTGTTTTTGATAAATTCATATTCAAAGTGCATGGTATAAATCGATTATTATTAGAGTTCATCATTGTACATGATAAATTCAATCTATAAAAAAATTTATGTAATTCTTGAGAAATAAAATAGTACGCTTCATGTAAGTGAGAAGTGCTTAAATGAATGATTAAGTATATATTTCACCATTATCTTAATAGTTTCAAAGTACTAATAACAATTAGCTAGCTTTTATAAAAAAAAAATTTATTATATATTGGTAGGTGTTTGATAATTCAATATATCACTTAAAATTAAAAATTTTAACACTTACTATTAATATAGGATCAATTTAAAAGTTTTAATTAAGTCAAAATCACTTAAAAAGTAACTTAAAATACTAAGCTATTAATTTGTTAATATTTTTTAGTAGAGTGATTTTATGCTTTTAATATATTTTTAAATTATATTTAATAAATAAAAAATTCTTTAGTAAACTTTTGTGTTCTTAAAATATCCTTAAATTATTATTGAATTTCATGATATTTTTTTATATTTTTATGACAAAATTATTTCATTATACAATAGTTGTTTTAAATTTTTTTTATTTCTCAGTCATTTCAAATATATATTTGGTAGCTAACACTTAAAATCAATATTATAAAGTTACATATATTCAATCAAAACTTTTAATGGTTTTAGTAATTACAGTTATCAAATAGATTAAATAAATTCAGTATTTGAAAATTTTAGTATGTATTCAACATTTAATTTTTGGCAGTTAATTTTTAGTTTTATCAAGTGTCAATTTAATTTAATTGTGTGAGATTTGTTTTTGTCAGTATTACTTATATATATATAAAAAAAAAAAGAAACACAAATGACATATATAGACATACAATTTATTTCATATTATAATCCTATATAAGAAATTAAATTCTTTTGAAAACTAGCACAGATAAAGAACATTACCGACTCTGATACGATTACTCTAACCTTTTGGCTGCCGAGATTTAGTTTGTGTTCCATCCATGACCTGTATCGCCTATTCGTCAACTAGGAATCATTTATTACCACTCCTAGATTGGGTCCCTAATAGCACAAAACAACCAAGGAGAATTGCCCCTGATCTGAGATCAGGAGTGTCACGGGGTGAACTTTTGTAGTAAATAAAGGTAAAAGAGTCATTTTTTATTTAATTAAATTTTAGCTATTTTGAGAGCAGTCTCTTCAAACAATGTAATTTCTCCTTCTGCTAGGTTGAATATGCTCTTAGCGCTTTTTAAGAGTAGTGATAGTAGAATGTCAATCGGTAGGTATGGATAACGTAGCAATATTTTTCAAACCGGACTAATCAATGATTGATCCGATTCAATTGATTTAATAATAAATAAAATTAAAAAAATATTATTAAAATAGTTTTAAAAATAAAAAGTTAAAAATATATCTATATGTTTATAATAATTAAAAACAATAATAATAATGAACCAAACTGATATTTAGTTTAATTTTTAATTTTATCTGTTTAATTGACCGATCCAATTTAATTTTTAAAACATTTAAAAGTAGTGTTATATTTTTGTCTATAAATTGTCAAAACTGTATAGTAACCTCTCTGTCAACCCCCTATCTCATGCAGTAAACAGTATATTCATTATCTAATTTGTAGAACTGAAGTATTTATGATGTAACAGTCTAATACGGTATTGGTTTATCTTCTCCCATAGTATTTACGACTGGTATTCTGCTTTCTTAATTTCAGGTAGTCTTAAAGTTGGACCCTGCATATCTGTTGAAATCAAGGCATTCACATATAATTTACTGTTTGGTGCATCACTTATCGTGTTAGTTTATGTTTGTTTGCTAGTGATATCTTTCCCTTATAGGCTTTGCAACTTCCCTATTTGTTTTCATCAAGCAACCCAAATGTTGATTTCTCCCATTATCAAGATACATAGCATAAAAAAATGCCATTAAAAGGAGCACAACTCGTTTTCGAATGCACCAAATCCTGAAATTGCATCAAAATGAGGTAATTTCTATTCTTTATTATACTTTTGCAGTTATTTCAATGATGCCATGAACTTATTATTATGCCATACGTCATATATACTCCCACTTTATCGATTAGTATTAATGCTAGCTACAAAAGGCTTTTGCACTCCTTAATGAGGTCTTCTCTCTATTTTCTAAATTTCATTCTCGCTCAAGCTTGTTAATTTTTCAGATATCGGAATTAAACCAGTATGATCCTTTGGACATTTTCTCTGCTTCCAAGGAAAGAATACGTAAGGCCATCAATGATCTCTACACCACCCCTCAAAACAATTTCCGTGTATTCCTAAATGGTTCAATGATATTTGTTGGCCTAGGTGGTGGCACAAACAAACAAGCATTCTAATTGAAAGAGCTTTTGAGGATGCACTGGGGGGAGTCATCCAAGCGAATGATGGTTTGCGTACAAGGGGTTTCATAGAGCTTGTTGTTGAGACAGTTCATAGTTCTCGAGTATTGGATCAGCTTCAAAAGCTTGATAATTTTGATATCGAGGGGGCAATCCATGCTTATTACAACATAATTTCTCAGCCTTGCTTGGCATGTGGAGAATTGAGTGAACCAAGACTGACACATAGATATGCCTCGTTGCATTCCATTTCTATGGATGTGAGCTTGAAGATTATAAAAGATTATTTGATAGCAGTGACTGCAAAGGACTGTGGTTTGATGATTAGTTTTAAACCAAGAGCAGGTAGGGATTTTGGGTCTCCCTATAGTACCATACACCTGCAATTAACCAACCAAAATTTTGATTACAAGGTAGCATATAGCTTAGATCTCATTATAGATATCAAGTAACTGTGGAGAATCCATTTCAGAGACACTACAATCATATTATCCCCCCCCCCCCAAATATAATTATGTTATAAATTTATAATTATATTTATATTCTAAGTTAATTATATTATAAATATTAAGGGGGGAAAAAGATTTGGAATTAGTATTCAAACCTGATTATGTCTGAAATTTGTTATGCTGCAGTTGAGAATATTGTATTCAGGGTGTTATTTTTTCCTCTAGTACTTTTTTAATCACTTCATTTCTCAGTAGAAGCCCCATGTCTGCATTTTGATGAATTAGTGAGATTTTATCATTTAGCTGTTTAAAGTCTTCGAGCAACATGTCTTCCATCACAGTTTGATTTTTCATTTGTGTTGAAACTGTTTTATGTGAACTTCCTGGATTTGGATTTGAAGCCCTTAAGTAAGATGGAAGCCTATTATGAATAGGACAAGAAAGATATTGGACTCCTATGCTGAGATTGTGGAAACAAAGCATTTGAAAGGAAACAATCTTACCCTGGAACTCTATGAAACAATGAAGTGAGCATTCTTACTTTACTGAAAATTCTATTGGTGAGTGCAAGTAATTTGGTATGCTCATATTTTCTCTCAATGATTTGTACATTGCTTGTAAAGATCAATAAGGGAGTTTCATCTTTTGATGCTCTAAATTTTACCTTTTTCTTTCTTGAAAGATTGAATTTCCTTTGCATATGTAAACCATTCTCTTTATACGTTTTGTTTAAATTTTTAATTTTCCTTGTGAGGGTTTCGACTCTTGAATTTGAGATGGATTTAATCTGTGTGCATTTTAAATGCTTGGTTGGGTCCAGGGAGTTCTGATATTGTTCACATTGCCATCTTTTGATCTGCTATGCAATGTCTTTACTCTTCCAATATGACTTTAATTATAAACTGTTACAGGTGTCATTCATTATCTTACGCATATGCTCTTAATAATAAACAGTTACACGTATTAGTTACTCTGATAATACGTTCCATGGGTCTATTTCCAGGTGAGTATGCTATTAGTATTAGCTCTAACAGTCTGAATATACTGATTTTTTTTTTTAACCTTTTCAAATGTTTAAAAGTGCTACTAGCAGTGAGTGAAGCATTGATTTATCTACAAGCAAATCCACTTGTGGATATATATTTGATGTGGAGATATATTCAGCTTTTTATTACATTTTCTCATTTTATGGGAAATTAATGAGGGAGAAGGGTAGAAAATGACTAGACACACTTTGGAGTCCCACTGTGTAGCTACTTCTAGTGCCATTCCATCCCAATCCCACGTGCTCCACGAATTCACTTAGCTCCACAAATTTACTTGGTTGAGCTGGAATTAAATGGGTATGTGAAAAGTCAAATAGCAAGGCTGATTAACTTTCCCTGTTCAAAGTCACAATATAAGCAGACTTCTATTACAAAACTTAAGATCTTACAATGTTTTGTGAATGTCACCACACAGAAATTACCCTATGTTGATTGCCTCCTCCCTTCCCTCCCCCCTCCCAAAACAATGGCATGGAGACTATTCTCTCCTCTTTCCTTCTTCTTTTCTTTTTTTTTTTTTTTTTGGAAAAATTCTCTTATGATACTCTCTCTCTCTCTCTAGTTTCCTGTTTATGGGGATGGGGAGTGGGCCACCAGGACAACCTTTATTCTTTTGCTATAAATAAACTTTTTCGGTATGATTTATGTACATTACCTCAGCTATAATTTATACACAAGCACTAACTCATTAGCAAGTGCTTCTTGAATCAGCAGCTTCTGACTCAGCTTAGTGTTCAACTTCTGTTTTTGAAGCCTCTCTGCCAACTGGTGTTTATTTCTTTCCACATTGGTTATTTTTTCAGTTTTATTACATTTGCCTGTGGTATACCTGGCTACTTTTTTGAAATTGATTGGAGAGTTAGTAAAGCATTATAGCCCTGTAGGGAAATGTCATTGACTATGGAATGCTATTACTAAATATAGGTCATATGTTTTAGGGGCTTATCATTATTCTACTTTTCGCATTGCAACTGTGCATATGTACTGTGTTCTATCCTTCCATTTGTATTTTTTAATTTTGCTTGTTCTTATTTTAAACATGTTCATTTAAGGATATTTCAGTGTTTCAATAATTGACATATCCTGCAAAACTAAGTTCAAAAGTGGAAGTGGATCCAAAAACGCCAACTTCAAATGATTAAGGATTAGGGCTTAGTTGAGTTAAGTTAATAATTGACACATATGCCATTGTATTTTACATTAACAAAGTTGGTTTGTTGTTCGGTATGGTTTTCCAATGTATTTCACTGCTTTCTTCTTTTCATTTTTGCTTTTACTTGAGCATATTCTTAGCGCAGCTTTCCTTGATTTTAATATGTACATATGCCATTGTCTTGCAAATAATTATTTCAAGAAAAGAACCCTTTCAATTTTCTACCATTTTAACTGACTTTTAGTTAAATTTTTAATCAGAGCAAGGGAACTTTTGCGGTTGTATCTGTCTTGACCAGTGGAATTTAGTCTCCCAAGGTTCTAAAGGCAAATGTTTTCAAAAACAAAAAAAGAAAAAGGTTCTAACTGCAAATCTAAATTTATTTCTTACAGAGCAACTGTATTGAAGACTAACAATCTAGAAGCCAGAGCATGATTTCAAATCAGGACCTGCAGCCAAGATGGAAGGTTTGATTGGTCGTGTTTTCATTGGCCAAGTATGACAAGCATGCGGTCCAATACACTGGCTGCAGTGTGCAGCTGTACCATGTGCTCAATAATGAGCTGCTAAGTTAAAGGTATATCTGCGTGTATAAGAACAGGACCTATTTAGGACGTCCTTTGAAGCATGTACAATAAGAAAAAAGGACATAAGATGTGGCAGAAGTAGGGTAACCTCTGTTCAACTGAACCCAATGCCAGCTAAAGCTGAATTGATGAAGTAAAAGGCTATTTCATACCCATGTGGCCGCGGAATGTGTAATTTCAGGTTACTGATATTATTTCTTTGAAACATTCTAGATGATATTTCTTTGAAACATTCTAGATGGATGTGCTGTTGTATTGTCCAAAAAACTGAAGTTGTCCAGAAAAAGCGTAAATTACAGACTGTCCATTTCTATGCGAATTCTGTAGCTATTCATCGACGAATTTATAACTTTACAATAATGATGGTTAGACGTCCTAAATAAGTAAACCATCCCTCTTACCTGAGGATGTGCTATGCTGAGGCATGAGATCTGGAAATGAATTTGTGGTGTTTATCTTAGAAGATCACAAGTGAAAAAGCATATTCTAAGTTAGCAAGCAAGTGAATTTTGCATTCAATGCATGTTGGAGGTTACAGTTGATCCAATCAAGAGCCTTCTGACAAGCATTTACTACTTCACCTACTCCATTTTCCGTTTGTTCAAAATCAAATAAAGTAACTGTATTTTTATTGCATAATGTGGTAAATAAGTGCCATACGAGTTATATAGCACATTTGTATCTCTCCATACCTTCTGTACCAGACGTGTTCCATTCCACTTAAATTTTCTTGCTGTTGCTGTGTCAGAAGCATGCCCAAGGTTATCTTATCTTGCATGTTCTCTAAATTGCTGATTTTCATGTGATGTTTTCTGTTATTACTCTATTTATATCGAAACATTCTTTTGTGGCATTCTCTGCTTGCACAGTTACACTGACACGCTATAGCACTTTTTGCAGGACGTTAGATATATGGCATAAATATTTAGCAGTTTTTACCTCAGAGAAAGTACAGACGATTCTGACTTTAATTTTGTGGTGCAGAAAACTGTAGTGTCAGTTGAGCTGCTCTGTTCAAAATGCAGGCAGAAAGTGATGAAGTTAATTGCTACTTTAGAAGGTATAACTTCTATCGTCCTTGACCCATCGAAGAATACAGTGACAGTGATCGGTGAAGCCGATCCAGTGAAGATCATTAAAAAGGTCAGGAAATTTCGAAAGTCTGCAGCAATTGTGAGTATAGGGCCTCCTAAGGAAGAGAAGAAGGAAGACAAAGATCCAGGGAAGAAAGAATTGGTTGTTCCTCTTACTGCTAAGCCATGTCAGAGATGCGATGTCTGGTATGTGGTGGGTGATGATTTTTACAGTTATTGTTCTATCATGTAGAAAAGAACATCCCCTTTCCCATGTAGAATTTGTACTGATCAATCTGTTCTATTTTATGATGGTAACTATCTTTTGTTTCTGGTGCTTAGGCTTAGCAACTTGTCGTTTCTTACCTACACACACACACACACACATACACATAGATATATATATAAATATATATATATTTATGTAACTTATTTCATGTCCTCCTAATGGTTTCTTGCTACGCTAAAGTAACTCTCGTGATTGAACTGTTCGTCTTTTATATCTGAGAGAATAAAAAAAAAAAGGAATTTTATTTTAATAATTCTCTTATTTAGAAAGGTTATTATTTAAAAGAATTTTTTTTGTGACTGTCTTAGTCTAGCTTCTCAATTTGCTGATTTGCAGTTTCATTTTGTAAGGCGTTCAGTGAACGCAGCTGCACACAAGCTTGCGCTTGTGGCTAATCCAATGTCTGATGCCAAGGAATGGGATTCGGTCCTGTCCTTCTTATTTGATGTATTGTGTTCAGACGTTTCTGTTTAATGAAGCTTTTGGATTTGAAAAAAAAAAAAGATTTTTTTTAATTTTAAAGAGAAATAAATGATGAAAAAAAATTACATTTAACTCAAAATTTTATGATTTTTTAGAGAATTCATTTCGGTTAAGCTTTAAATTGTAAGCTAAACTTTTAAAATAATGTTAGTTATCTTTTAATAAAAATAGATAAAGGTAGTTAATGAAATAAAATAATTTTAATTATTGTAGATTTCTTTTAAATAATAAAATTTAATTGAACTTATTAATATAAAATTTATTTAAATAAAAGAATTTTATGATAGATTTTCTTTTCCCGGAATGATTTGTTTTAAATGGGACTTCTGGATTTGGATGGATGGTAGTTGGTTGGCAGTTCTTTATCCAGAAGTTGAAGGAACGAGTGAAAGCAGTGTAGCTGCTTTCTGTACGATGGATTTTGTCCATAAGCTTGTTTTAACTCTACTAGTTCTACTTAATGACCTAGCTTTTTCTTTTTTTTTTTGGAAAGAAAGTAAATTCATTAAGAAAAAGAAAAGTATGGAGGTTAGCTATCCGAGCAAAAGAGAGACTGCCTCTCATGAACTCCCTGACAAGCCAAACGACCAATTTATTCTTGGCCTTCGGTATAAAACTCAGAGACACATCAGACAATTGAGATAGTATCTCCTTTGCTTGACAAAAATCTCCTCACACCTGCCAATACACAGAGCATTGGAGGGTTGAGTAAAATATTAACCAATTGTGCTCGTTGTGCATAGACAAGCTTTTTAGGCAATCTGATATGACTCCTGCAGTGAAGATCAATCGAGTTGTAGGTTAAAAGTGCTTCTTCTTCTTCTTCACCTTAGCATCTAAGGACTATAGTTAGCTGCTTCTCAGTTATAGGTTTATGCCACAATAAATCCCGCAGCTACCATGTCTCTTGGTAGGACCATGAACCTGTAAAGCAGGAAGAAGAAATGCTTTTGTTTGTTGGGTGAAAATTTAATCTATTTTTACGTTGGTGTCAAAATAATATATCCACTCTTCCAAGTTTTACGAAATTATACCAACAGAGTAGTGGTTGGAGTTCATGGAATTAACAATTTCAATTAAGTGGGTGATTATAATTACCATTTTCCCCTGTAATTGGAAATAAACTGAAACCAAAAAGAGATAATAGTGTAAACGTAATAAATGTGAATAGGAGTTCCAACAAGTTGATGAATCCGTGTGATATTAACGTCTCATAAAACTTGACATATTAATAACAATACAAGATGATCTCTCTCTTTTTTCCAAGAATGAAGAAAAGGACTTGGATGTGGATGTGCTCACATTTTGTATTTTGTACAGAGCAATTCTTCATATCCGGACTTTTCCCTTGGCATATGTTTGTGGACCCTATGTTAATTGCTTCTGTTCTGTTTCGACACAAATTGTATTTCATTAAATAGCCAAAGCCCACATAAGATGCTAACGGATCCTCCACCCAAAATGGATGGGCCTCTATGCCTGGTATGGTCATATGACAACTAGAGAAGAATCTTTAATTAATCAATATACCAATTATTAATTTTAACCTCGGAGTTAATTTATATACATTAAGTCCTTATATATATATATATATAGACACACACACACACAAAAGACATTTCTTATAATTTAAAAACTCAATATATATAAATAATAATTCAAAAAATTATTGATATAAATATAACAAGTTTAAAAGCTAAAATATACGTTTTACCTATAAATTATATAGCTAAAAATTATTGATACCGTTGTGATGATATATCTGATTATGACATGAGAACACTTTAACCATATGACATCATTTAAGGCTAAATATATCCAGAGGTCCTTGTATTTTATATCTTTATGTTATTGAGCTCTTAAACTTTCATTTGCCATTTATAAGTTCTTCAACTACACGATTGACCATATGTAACCTTTTTATTAATAGAAGTGTTAAATTGTTATATGTCAACAAACGGAAAAGCAGCCAAATATTAGTTAGTGCCAAAATGGACAATGACATGGTAAAATGAGTAAATTACATAATTAGACATTATGAATAAAAAAGTACCAAATATTAAGGTTACTGATTTTTGGTTTCACATTCTTTTCTTTTTTTATTCTTCTTTTGTGGTTTGATTACCACTCCTACGTAATTTCTTGCTAAAATCCTAGTCCTTTAATTTCCTTTCATTTTGTTTTTCTTTTCAGTTCTTAAGTCTTAAATAATGCATTTTTTCTTTGTGAGGTTTTCTTGGATCTCAAATCTCTCTAGTCATCTACTTTTTTGCAATGATATTTCGTGTTGAAAATTAATTTGTTTATGTGGGTTGTCTTATTCTATAAAATATGATTCTTGATTTGAAGATATGTTTTAGTTTGTTGGGGAGATCCTTTTAGTGTCTTAATCAATGACTTTTATCTAGGTTTTTGGACTCTTGAGTTGTTATCCTTGGGTTAATAGTTTTGATCAATGATTCAATCCCCTTTCTTGTTGATTATACATTAATTGATTAAGTGTTTTTGTCAATTATTTTTTTTTCGTATATGTTAGTCATCCCAACTCATTATTAGATTGATTCTAACTCACTGTTGGAGTTGAGCATGCTTATTATGTGAGCTTTGTTTGTACGAATAACTTTGAGCAGTAGTTTAGTAATCTTCTTATTTCATTTTTGACTAAATGGAGGTCAAATTTCTTTTACCAAGTTGATTCATTAGATGATATGCGGTTGAAACAGTATTTAGTTTAGGGTTATTAATGTGGGTTGCTTACACATCAACTAAGTCACTAACTTTTGTTCACTTTGCATCCATGCATCATGGTTTTTATGCTTTACTCTCTCTTAACGTCACGTGGATTATAGTTTCCTAGCTCCTATTAACATAAGCGTTACATGTGGACAACCTATGTTGACAAATGAAAGTTTAAGGACTCAATAATAAAGAGGTATAAAGTATAAAAGCCTTTAGATGTATTTAGTCCATTGATTAGTTGATGTGTATTCCAAACAAAAAATTATGTATTAATTCATACATTTACTCTCATGTATAATAGTTTTAAGAAAATTTTATTAAATTTGAATAAAATAATTTTTAACAATCTATTACACTGTCGCTAACTTTTTTACACTTAAAATTTTGAACGATAAATAGAATTAATTAATTTAGTTTCTTATTTAAAATTATTATTTTTTAAGTTTTTCTAATTTTCTATTTAAAAGTTATTTAAATTTTTTACTTTTAAGTTTTTCTAATTTTCAATTTAAATTTTTTTATTATATAATCTTAACTTTCTATTTATAATTTTTATTGTTTAAAATTTTTAATTTTATATTTAGAATGTCTTTTTTATATGATAATTATTTTTTTACTTTTTTATTTAAAGTATTTGATATAACAATTTTCTATAATATAATATAAAATGATATATGAATATATTATATATAATTCTTTGATAAATAATAATCAATTAGTTAAAATTAATTTTAAAATTAAAATTAATAATATATATTAATGATGTGGCATATTTTTGCAATGTAACACCCATTGACGTGCCACATCAGAATGATGGGTTGGCATTTATATGACGTCATGGATCGAGTGATGATGTGGGTGATGTCAAAGTTATTGGCGTATTGGACCAGCAATTGCTCTCCATTTAGGTCCATCAGGCCCGAATATGGGGCACTTTCTCATCCAAATCTAAACGATGAAGGGCCGAGTGTATTAGTGATATGGGCCCATTTATTAACAGCAGAAACAATTAGAGGGTTCTAGTCGTTCTCGTGGTTGAAGGATCTACAGTCTTTCTTTGTGTTCAAGGCAAAACCCCCGCTTAAACCTCCGCATGCTTAGCATCTTTCCTTTCCACACCAACATCAAAATGAAATCTCTCCCCAAAATTGAAAATCTTGTGTCGACAGCGGCCTCTTTCGCTGCCTTCGGAATTCTCCTTCGCTCCATCCCTAAAGATCTGATCCCCAACGCAGTCCGCCAATACCTTTCTTCAACCTTCGCAAAGATATCAACTTCGTTTGTCTCTGAGCTCACTGTTATCATTGAAGAGTCTGATGGCCTCACGGCCAACTAGTGTTTCAGGCCGCTAACTTATACTTAGGCTCCTGCTTATCGTTATTCGCGCGAAGAATCAAGGTGAATAAGTCTGAGAAGGACAAGGAAGTAGCTGTTACCTTTGACAGGAATCAAGAGTTGGTTGATGTGTTTCCAGGAGTGAAATTGAAGTGGGTTTTACTTTCTTCGTTTGTTGAAAGGTCGGTTGCTTCTGATGAGAAACGCAATAATGATGTACTACTGTTGCCATCTGAGCTTCGACAATTCGAGCTGAGTTTCCATAAGAAGCATAGAGACATGGTGTTGAGTTGTTATTTGCCTTACATCCATCAAAAAGCTAAATCAATAGGGCAAGAGAAAAAGACTTTGAAGCTGCATACTATTGGTTATAACGGTAATGATTACTGGGGGTCCATCAACTTTGATCATATTGCAACATGTGACACGATAGCAATGGATTCGGAGATGAAGATAGGCTTGATTGAGGATCTTGATCAATTCATAGCAAGGAAGGACTTGTATAGGAGAGTACGCAAGGCTTGGAAACTTGGGTATTTGATATATGGCCCACCTGGAACAGGAAAGTCAAGCTTTGGTTGCTGCCATGGCTACTTATCTCAGATTTGATGTTTATGATTTGGATTTGAAGGAGGTTCAATGCAATTCAGATTTGAGGAGGCTGTTGACCGGCACAGGCAATCGGTCGATATTGGTGCTCGAAGATATTGATCCTTCTTTCGTGTCTTTTGGAAGATGATAAAGTAAGTTTCAATGCCCTTGTTTCGTTCAGACGCTTTGATACACATGGTCAGTCGTAATGTTATAATTAGATTCATAACTGAGTTAGTGTGCAATTGAACCTACCTAAATTGCTAGATTGTCTTTCTTTCATATATTTCAAGAACTGATAAACTTGCCTTTTCGTTGCAGGTTACTCTCTCTGGACTGCTGAATTTCATTGATGGCTTGTGGCCGAGCTGCGGAGATAAACGGGTTAGTGTTCACAACCAATCACAAAGACCAGCTTGACCCAGTATTGCTAAGACCAGGGCGCATGAATATGCATCTCCATATGTCCTATTTCACTTCCTTCGGTTTCAAGGTGCTTGCATCTAATTATTTGCGTATTCAAGATCATTGACTATGTGAAGAAATTGGGCAGTTGTTAGGAGGAAGTTTAGGCTACGCCTGCTGAAGTTGTAGGAGAACTTATGAAAAAGGAAGACGCAGAAGTTTCACTTCAAGGACTTATCAAGTTCCTCCAAAACAAGCTAACATCTGCAATGCCACTGGTAAAACTGGAAGACCAAAAGCAGAAACAATCCTGAGTAGGATCTCTTTTTTCCCATTCATTTCAGGGGATGTCTCTTGGTTGTCAATATAAAAAATAATATGTTGCAAAAATTATCAAGAAGGGATGAATTTCTATTCAGCCTCCTGTATTTGATCAATCACTGAACATTGTGTAGATTGGCATGTAAGCAGTCACATCGCAAATTGCGTACGCTCAAAAAGTTGGTACTGATTAACCACTATTACATAACAAACACAAATTTCAGGTTTGATGTAAAAACATTCTGGCTAACTTATTACTTGATGCCTAAAAGACAAACCATCTACTTAATGGTTAAAATTTAGGAAAGAAATGCGAAAACTTTCCTTATTATTTTATGCGTGCACATTGCCAATATGATATCTATCTTTCCTCGTGAGGATCATAACCTATATGTTCAAAGTCTGATGCCTCAAACGAATCAATGTCTTTTTTCAGGAGATTTATCCTCAGAATCTGCATTGCAGGAAAACGAGAATGTGTTAGTACAAATAAGTTACAAATATAGCAGCGTGAACAGTAATTCAATTGAAATCCGCTCCAGATTGGCATAGACTGTTGCATTAGAATTTCTCTAACAGATGCCAAACTCACACACTTTACTCTCAAATTCTGGAACCACAACAATAATCCTAGAAGGAAAAAAAATCCAGTAGAGGAATATTATACTGAGTCTGTAGCACCAGAGAAAATGTTTCTCGACACTAACAAGTAAAAAAATTCTCAGTTGTAATTAGGTGAGAGGATCATAATATTATTTGCTGGAAGCAATTAACATTGAGCTTGACTACCTTTATCTTTTATTTTCCCTCTCGTGGTACTCATGGTGAATTCTTTCCCTCTAATATCATGTATTGTTTCAATCTTTTATCTTCATGCCAAAGTTATCTACAGTTATGGTATTTAGTCTTTAAAAATTTAGTCAATACAAATGAATTCTGTATACTCGCTGGAAAAGGGGTAGGACGCTTCTGAAGCTGCTTCTTGACAGGACGAATATGAGTTACGCGAATACGAACATGCCCAATCACATGGACATAATCACCAGCAACAAGACCTGCATGGGTAAAATCAAGGAAAAAGAGATAGACAGAAAGAGATGATATTGACAGTGCAAGCACTGCTCAAATTAAAATAAAGCACTCCTAAAAGGAAGTTCAGAAATAAAGGCATACATATGCCAGAAATATATGAAAGAAATAAAATCATACCACAAACATGAGCAATCATGCAGGTCAACAAAGCGTATGATGCAATGTTAATTGGGACTTCAGTGTCCATATCAGCAGTGTGCTGATACATTTGACAAGATCGCTCCCCATGGGCCTCATAGAACTGCAATTAGTAAACAAATATCGCCAGTGATAATTTTTCTCACAACGAAAAAAATATTATTAATCAGAGCATTAAAACACGGACACCAAGTCACACGCATAAGATAAAGGAAAAAGAGAACCAGAGTATTCAAAACGTGTAAAAACATGTGATCAGGTGGACGTGCCATGGATTTGAGATCTGATGGATCCCATGCTGTGAGGATAATATACCTGTCATCTCGTCTATTCCTAATCTTGTTAATAACATCTTTCAGCTGATCAAGTCCCGGGCCTTGTAGTCAGCTCGCATGTCTATATATCTGTAGAAAAACTTAATGGACAGAAAAACAAAAACTAGTAACTTGAAATTTCGTAATGAGAACTGCTAAGCACAAAGATGTCTCCACTGGAAGCTATATATGGGTCCTAAATTATCCTCTTGTCTATCTCTAGGCTAATATTGAAAAATCTAGATATATCTGACGTGTTTGCATGGACAAAATACGTAATTAATGCAATTTTCATATCCAATTGATTACCTATCAAAGTAATCTCTGGATGCATTTCTATCCCACATATGAACATCTTTCTGCTGTAGGACCTATAGCAAGAACATCTGTAATCAATTTCTGTTCAGAATATAATTAATATCAAAGGCCATGCAAACACTGTAATAATTAATTTAGGATCTAGTACATAAATTTAGAATACCAACTCTAACAATTAAACGAAAATAAATTGCGTACATGTCTCTCTATTGAATCCCAAATTGTTTTGAGCCATGATTATAGACGCTGAAATTAAACCACTTGAATAATATGTTAGAACGGTTGAAAACAGAAGCTAGGTCTTCCTCTCCTTAACCTTCTCAAATACGGCTACAATGGACGTAGCAACTAGGGTTTTTCGTTATGAAGGCAGGAGAGAGGACCTAGCCTATTTATAATAAATTTTAACAGACCCACCCATCACAGGTTCATGTTAAAATAGGCCTACACTGACCGTCTTCTATATCGGCCCACAAAAGTTGTCACAAGCCCATAACTCAATTGATCACATTTTAATTGGACTTACTCTAAATCAATAAACTACATTATTCAGTCCGTTTTATAAATAATTAAAATAAACTCATAATTAATATTTGCCCACATAAAAATTCCAATAAACACAATATTCATTCTCAAAATATGCGTTCTTTAATCCAGTATTGCATGACTTCTTAGTAACGCTAACATTGATGATGATAATCATATTAGTTATGGAATATGAAAACAAATATATCATGAATAGAGAGGAAAGGAGGAAAATAAATTAAAACAAAGCAAATGGCTGTAATTCTTCAGTTCAATAATTTGATTGCATAATGTCTTCACTTCAAGAAAATTATGGACAGGTAGCAGATGGATGTAATTCTTCAGTTCAAGAATTGGATTGCATAAAGAAGAGAGAGATAGAGAGAGCACTATATTCCATCATTGTGAAAAAATTATTACCTTCACATTTGTTGAACCACTAATAGACCACAAAAGCTCGTCGACAACTCCTCTCCATAACACTTTCTATGAATTTAGAAAATGATAACATTATTTTTCAAAAATCTAGTTATTGTAAAACAAATGGAATGAGCATCATTAGAGAATTGAAACCTTGGATGTAAGAAGTGGAAAAGACTTGCGCAGATTGTAGCGCACCTGCAAGTGTAGCAAGTATCAGGAAGTGCAAGAGGCAGAAGAAATAGGGTTAATTTGTAAATGAGGGTAAAAAAAAAAAAAAAGGAGAAATAGGGTAAATAAAACAATATTTATAAAAGTAGAGCAAACCAAAATTATTTAGCGAAAATGGGCGGTTAACTTGTACTGGCGGACAAACATCATTCCCAAAAAAATAATGGAAAGATTCTCTCGAAGGAATCTCTGCTGCAAGCAGAGATGAGACTAAAAATAATATAATATTATATTATTATATAATAATTTATAATAATAATAATATATATTATACTTTATAAAATATTATAGTAGGAGACTAAAAAATGCTTCTCATTTGCCAGTCTAGAAACTGGCAGATGAAAATAAAAATTTTTGACTTAAATAAAAAAATTTGTTGACTTATAGGAATCAAAATTCTCATTATTCCCAAAAAATTTTAGAAATGATGCTCGTCCGCCAGTTTAACTGGCAAACGAATAATAGTTAATGATTTTTAACGAAGTGTAATATATACAGTAACGTACGCTAGTTTAACCGGGAGACAAATGTGTTGACCTTCCATTTTCGTTAAATAATTTTTTTATTTACTTTGTTTTTGTAAATATTTTTTATTTACAAATTAACCCGAAGAAATAGATACAACCATGCAAAAAAGAAAAAAACAGAAGTATACATAGAACACACAATTTTAGTATTACCTGACAACCAAATTTTGACAGGCTAACAAATCCTATTTTCATCTTTCGGGGAGCCACTTGAGATAATTTCTTCAACCAGTATTAGATATGTATATTCATCATGTTTCTCAAAAATAATCGTCGGAAGAAACGTAAAATCATTTATGTCAAACTTGGTGGAACTTAAATTACATTGCAATTTGTGGCACTTTTAGAAAGCGTTTCTTTTTCTGAATTCTTTACACGAACGTAAGTCAAAAGAAAATCGCAAATCATTTTCCTCTAATGGAAGATATGCATATCATAGGTGAAATAAAGAAGAATTAATTGCTGGATGAAGGTATCACACTTGATGCTTGTCTCAATTTCAGTAATGTGGATGGCATCGCATCCTGGTGCATTAATTGTTTCCCTACATTAAAGACATCAACATTTTCATCATGGTATGTCCTAGTAGGTAATTCGTTTATTGAGATAGCAGATTACCTCAATATCTGACCACCTCCTATAACAAAGACCTCCTCAATCGATGAACAATAAGGTGCTTCAGCCAATAACTTCAAAGCTGATAGATGCTTCCACATATTAGAACATTTTCAGCAGATGCAATATCAAAACTCCTAGAACGAGACAGCACAACATTCAAACGTCCAGGTAGAGGTCTGTATTTAAGAGGAGTACATTCTCAAGTTTTCCTAGCCATCACCACTGCATTCTTTTTCCCAGGATTTAATGTGGTCAATGTAAGCTCCTTCAAAAAATTGAGGTCAGATGGCAATCTCCAACGTAACTTCCCATCCTTCCCAATGCCTATATCACGAGAAGCAGCAACCACAACTTGGTAACTCCTCCGAGGATCAGGATGCATATTTGCGTTGCCATTAAGAATGCTAATTGGGATATCATCAGATATGACGGGAAATCTTCTGTAAAATCTGTGCTTGGAAGTTGTTCAAGATACTCTCCATACTTGAGGGATTGCGCACACATAATTAGAATTGCAGAAGCTATTCTTGCAAGAACTCAATAAAACCTGAAAATAATAAGATGAAATTGAGACAATAATAATCTGGCTAAAGGCTGAACTAAGAATAGCAATTCAATCTTCTCAAAAAAGAATGGCAATTCAAAGAACCATGAAAGACCCACATTGAAATTACTACAAAGAAGTAAAAAATGTAAGCCGATATTCATTAAAGATAAATTCCAAACTGAACAGAAACATGTTTACGAAGAAAATTAAGATGAGAGACAGGCAACAGTCACTTGATGATAAATGAATGAAAAGAGGAAAATTAATCTTTTTAAATTGAACAAAGCAACATTAGTTTTAGTTATCCAGTTGGTACGAATTGAGACTGTACTCTGAATAGATGAGCTATAAAAAAGAAAAGCATAAGGGATGAAACCTTTGAAAAAAGTATACTCCTCTGAGCCAAATACTGCATCAGCATCTGGTCTTAGATATCTTAGATATTTGCTGAAGCCAGCTAGATCAACCCATCTGCTTGCGTCCAACAAGTTAAAAAATTTTTTTTAAGAAAATAGGAAAAAGAGCAGCTCGAGTAAGTAAAAGTAATTGTTTCCAACTTGTTAAGGAGTAGATAATGAAACAATCACAGGGAATATATCAAGAAAATGAATTGATAGAATGGTCCTAATTGACGATAAATATGTAAGATCGTCTTTTTTCTTCCTTTTGCTACTAAAACAAGACTCCAACGACAGTCTACACCAGGAAGCAAAAATACCAGAAATATATGCGCTCTCGCTTAACTACGCTTTCTGCATTTAAATCAAACCAAGAAAAAAACAAAAACAACAAGATAAAAAAAAACACCCTTTATGAGGCCGGAAGGTCAGTTGAATAAACTCTAAATAGAATTGGCGGCACAGAAAAAAGCTCAGTTGAATAAACTCTATAGAATTGGCAGCACAGAAAAGAGAAAGCGGTTAGGTTTTTAACCGCCAAGAGAGAGAGAGAGAGGGGCTTAGGCGAATTCCTGAACTAGGGATTGGACAGAACTTATCGTCGTTTTATCCAAGCTTTGATAGAAAGGAAATGTCAAAGTGGAGGGGAATAAAAGTTCTCTTAACACTAATTAAATAGGGTGGGGAGGAAAGAAATTATGGAGGAAAAATGAATTTATTAAATTTTTTTTAAATTTTTTCTTTTTATATTTGGATAGAAGTGCGAGAAAAGAAAATAATTTTATTTTTTTTTATTTAGAAAGTAAAATATAAAAGGAAAAGAAAATATTATTTTATATATTTTCTATTTTATCCTTTATTTAAGAAAAATAAATTTATTAAAACGAATTAAAGAAAATAAAAGAATTATAAACAAAATTGTAATTTTCTGAAAATTTCTTCAACCTTTCATATTTTTTCTCTATTTTAGAGAGAAAATAAAAAGGTAAAATAAGATTTTTTTTTTCATTCTTTTTACAAACAAAAAAAAAATATTTTTTCTCTCTTATTTTTCATTTCTATTTTATTTTCTCTCTTATTTTTCTCCTTTCCAAACACAGGTAAATGTGTCAAAACACAGGTAAATGTGTCAAAAAATGATCGAGATTAATTACATTAATTTTTCGGAAAGAAAGACTTTCACTTACAGTATACACTCAACTTTTACTTTTTTTTTTTCTTTAACTGGTGGAGGGGGATTCCAATCCAACACCAATGGACTTAATCCTTAGGTGATAGATGCCATTTTATTGCATTCCATTCGCAAAATTCAATTTTCTGAGTCTGCTCATTTGAATAAGGATGCTGCACTTGCTCTAGATGAATAAGAGAGTTCATAATGGGGACCAAATGATATCAAATGGAATTCTGAACAAGGTAAGAAAGAGATGGATCAAAAAAAGAAAAAAAAAAGCCTATAATAATAATAATAATAATAATAATAATAATAATAATAATACTAGTAATAATAAATGTGCTTAGCTCTTTTCTGAAAAATTTTCTACACATATAAATCCAAGCATATGCACGTTCTTGAAATGGAATATGATTGATTCATTTTTCCGTAGTAACTTACCTTTCAATTCAATGTCTCTCTATATAAACTCTCATATTAACTGTGATGCCTTTCTACTCAATCTTTTTGAAATTATATGCTGTATTATCATCACATAATCGATTTGTCAATAGAATTAATTTAACCATGAATTTTAATGAAAAACAGTTTCATTCAATTAAAATATTAAATAGGCAAAAAAAAAAAATTCAAACTGCCTCATGTTAAAGTATCTATAAAATATATAAAAATATTTATTATTAACTTTATATTGCGAAAATAATAATGTGTTAAATAAATAAACATGTATAATACTGCTAGTGAATATAATATTTGACATTTTTAACTTCATGTGATGCTTATGATTTTAAATACATATTTTTTTTAGTGTTTATGATACCTCAATATATTTGTTGTTTATTATTAGTAGTATTATTGATATTATTATTACTGTTATTACATGAGCAGAGCAGTTCAACCACGAGTCAAACAGTTGAACCAAGCAATGGAGCGATAATGTATAATAACTTTGTGGCATACATAATACAGGTCCATGAAGGTTTCGTATTTTATCCACATAAAAGGAACTCACAATATAATCACCTTCTCCAAACAAATATAAAATAAGAACACCTTTTATTTCTTTTATTGACACCAAATTCCCATTCCAGCACTCTTGTGCGTACTCGTACTTCCGAAGAAGATGACCTATATAAATGAATACCAATTTCCTGCTGTACATAAAACTCTTCTTCACCAGCAGAACTTCTTTTTCTGCATCGGAAAGCTGAAAATTATAAATAATTTGATTCAACAAATAAGAAAAATTATAATTTAATATGGTGTTCCAGGTTTCCATCATCATTATCTTCTTACACTTACACGAAATCTCGCTTCCTCTCGTCTATCTATATATGCAAGAAGTTCTTCTTGTCTGATTAAAGCCTCATGCAAAGTCTGTAAGGAAGAAGCATGAATAAATCGAAATAAGCCCACATTCTGTATATTTAATATACAAAAGAACATATTAACAATCTAATAGCTGGTTTATTATGGTAGTTATGGTGACAGCAGAGAAAGTATCCCCCAGTACACTTGCAAACTTTAAATCTTACCTAAATTATAGTTTTTCTACTTTGGCAATATACCCATAAACCCATGAAAAATCTAACTTTGACCTCATTATTCTGATCTTTGGCTTCAGAAGTTTAAGAGAACTTAGGTGAGTGCACATTAACATGTCAATGACAAAGTATGACATTTATGAAAGCATTCACAATCAAATTTTACACCCCAAAGATACACTTAGTCAACAATCAACACACTCTGCGTCTAATTGCTGCATGAACAGTGAGGCACAATATTTATTTATTTATTTTTTTTTTACAATTATACCATAAAACTTGTTATTATGTAGAATGTCACATAAAATGACTATAAGATTCCTCTGTCAAAATTTCTCCAATGCACTTTGAATCAAACTCAAACACATCATTATATTTCTGTAAGAAACGTGGAAATATAATCACCTTTTTCGTAGCAATTAGCTCAGCTTCTAATGCATCCACTCGACATACAGCTGCATTCAATAACTCCTCTTTCTCATAAGGCATCTGAAAAGGCTTCAACTGTAGCATGTCAACCCTCTCTTCAAGTTCACCCAGCCTCTTCAAGACAGAGGAGAGCAGGTATGCTTGTGTAAATCCTGGACCAGGAGAAGGGGGACGGAACTCCTCCTTTACAACTGGCTCAAAAACTGGATTAGTAGCATCATGGACCGAATGAGCCACAAGGTTTTTCTTAATTCCGCAAATTGGCAGTGAGCGGATGAAAGTAAGGAAGGCTATAAAGAATGCCATGAGCAGAGCCCAAATACGAGCAAAGATGCCCTCTTGAGTTTTTTGTACACGTGGTAGAGAATGTATTCCTACAGTGAATTTCGTTAAACTTGTTCAGTTTCAATATGATAGTAGTTAACTAAATTAACTTCAGTTTGCCATATGGAAACCCTTGTGAGAAATGATAAAGAGATAGCACAATGCATGGAGCCTATATGAAGTCCAGGGATGATTTTTAACTAACACATTTTACACTTAGAGGTCCATGTCAAAGTCCTGTGAAAATCAAATGCTAGTGATTTGAATACTATAGTATCTCACCTAAAATTATCTTCATTTTCACAATGAAATAGAAAATGAACAGATAAGTAAGATGAAAGAAAAAATAATTGCATCTGCTTTAATCAATTCTATAATTGGATGCTAGATAAATTATCTCCATATGATAAATTTGATAGTAAACTTCACACCAAGACATGCAAAAGTAAGTTTTGACAGTATAGTTAAACTTGCTAACCTCTGGAAGTATGTGGCTGTTCAAAGGACACTTGTTTCTTCCATCCACCATCTACAGCCTTGTCAATCATGGGTACATATTCTGAGAAGCCTCCAGTAGCGCTTGCCTTACCAACCATCCTAGTCTGTATGAACATCCAAGCATATAGCCAATGAGTTTAATTTTGTGAAGCTATCAGCATTACATTAATACTTCCATTTCAAGTAACTGATTTTGGAAGTGACTTAACAGGTGTCAGTCTTACCTATTTCAACAAAATTAACTAAAGTTTGAAAAGATACTCATACTTTGAACTTCTAATAACCTAGACTATCACGAGATAAGTCCATTCTCATCAATATGTCAGAAAAAACATGAAGTTGCAAAACAGGCATGCATTTTGCCATGTTGTTAAAATATATTTCTCTGGCTACTTTCTCAATTTCCATCATGCATCTTATCAAGCAATAAGTACACATTCTAGAAGCATCCATGCAACCTTATCAAGCAAAAAGTACACAGATTAGAGGTTAATTAAGCTGCAGTTCCAAAAAAGCAAGAGACTTGTGGCTCTTCAAACTCACATAAATTAGAAACCATCAAACAAATCTCAAGAAATCTAGATGTTTATAGAATGTATTGGCAGTAGAAAACACTTACTTCTTCACAGACAGGAGTCAATCTTGGGAGCAAATAACTCCTAGTTGGTTTAGGGGACACAACATCTTCCACTTCAGATCCTGACTCTGCAGTAGATGTGTCACTAGTTTTTATCTGACTCGACAGAAAAGTGAAACTGGCATTAGAGAACATTGTAAGAGAAGGACTGGGCCTATGCGGTGTAAGCAAGTCTGTAGGGCAATACCATCGGATAGTGTGCCTTGTCGGAAGCAAGCACCCTTCCTTCACTGTTTGAAATCGTTACTATTTGTCTGGAATATAGTGCTTCACCATTCTCAACCATCTGCATGCAGACAGGCAAAATCATGTGAGTTGAACATATATACAATCTGTTTACTTAAGAAAGGGACAAAAGAATACATAAAAGAAAAAGCTATACAACAGAAGCACCGTAATTTCAAGATGATCACAAACCTTTAGAATGTTTGGATCCTTCCATGGCCCTTTATCAGATCTCATACAACCTCCCTGGTCAGCGCAAGTACAACTACCGCCCAGAAAATCAGGCAAATCACTAGAGAAGTTTGAAGATATTTCAAAAGTTTAATACGGTAAACATAGTAGAAAGAGAAACAACCTGAAAACTTGAAATCATGAAATTTAATTACCTTGCATCTATTATTTCAAGTAACTTATTCTGGTACTTGCTGCCAAGAACCTGAGGACCAATTCCAAGATCAGTGAATCCTATGATTTATTTTTTTAAGTGTAAATAGTAAATGATTTGACTAAAATGAGAGAAATACTACTCACGTGAATCTTGCTAACTGTTTGAGCATCAAGAAAAGTTTTCACTGTGTTCCAGAGTAGCTTAAAACCAGGACCAGCATTGATGATAAACATTCGGCAAAGTGTCTGCAAAAGTTGGCATTGTAAACTTTTGATGGAGGATATACTGTCAAAGTGATTTTGAATTCCAAAATAGAAGGATTAACATTCTCAGAAAAAACTTATGAAAATTGTTGAAGCAAAATTACCTACCTCAGGGTAGTTGTCACCATCAATCTTTTGCAACCGTATGATGAGTTCTCGTGCAGACTTGGTAAGGTTTTTCAAACCCTAAGGAACAATTTCATTTGAATAAGAAATGCAGGATCTAAATGTAATCCTATTAGACCAAATTTGAAATATTGCTGAAAAACATAAATAAATAGATAAAAACATAAACATACCACTCCTTGCACGTCCAAAATTGTTGTATTTGAATCTATGTGTCTCTTTGCAGCTATAGAACAAGATGGAAATTTTATCGCGAAACACTTTTCAAACTCTTGCACATGATATCTCAAATATCGTTCTATAGTGGTCACTTGCATAAGTTTGCTGGGATCAACTTTTCCTAGTCTTTCAATGTAGACAGGCCTACCCTCTCTATCTACACCATGATAACCCTGAGGGTAGTACTTTAGAACTTCATTCACCTCATTGAACTCAAAATCCTGGGAAAAAAAAAAAAGACAGAAATATCCATGCATCAACATAAACTTTTGAAGAAAGAAAAGGCATAATTAAATGCTTATAAATGCTAAACTGAGGCCAGGATAAGAAAAACAAGAAACATGGATTGCACTAGGCTCAAGTAGTAATCAGACAACCTTACCTCCATAACTGTGTCAGTTCCAAAGTCTTTCCTCCACTGAATCATATTGGCCCACATTAGCTTTGATTTCTCATTGTCAAACTTTCTTGCTTTTAAGAACCTGACAAAAGTTAGTTCTTGAGAATGAAGCTGAAGTTGTATATGAGTATCAGGTATAGATTGTCAAAATGTATATAACAGCTGTCATGCTCAATGTGAACACCATCTAAGAACCTAACTTTAAAGCACGTGCACCATATATAAGTTCCCAAAGGTAAAGACTGAACATGAAATAATCCATTGTGTTTAAGGAAAACTGATATGAACAATAAGACTATTGTCAAAATTGTCCAACTTGAACTCTTACACAGCCTACACCAAAATTCAAAAAGGTGAAGGCAAGAGATGATTGTTGGAGCCACAATGAAGTTTTAACAGGGAAATCATGGTCAGATTTTGCAATATCAGACCAAGTATACAATTACAGTTGAAGGCATACCAAGAGCATTTGAGGTATGAATGGAGTTAGTTCCTTCACCTATAAGAGTTTAACTAGCAAACCTTGATATGTTTAGTAAGACAAATAGAGGCAGAGTTTTTCATCAACCCAAACTAAAACTAAACCTAAAATTACTAGAAATTTTATTTTGAATAAACTATATGATATATCAGCAATTTTGGAAGGAGTTTAGGAATGTTCCCTTCGAGGTCTCACCAACCAAAATTTAAAATTCTCAAATATTCCAAAATTTATTATATACTTAGCATAAACTAAACTATTAGCTATAATAAAAAACCAAGCCAACATTTAAATTTTGTCAATGTACCAATCAAAGAACAGTCTAGCAGGTAACTAAAAAGAAACAATAAAAATTGGAAATACTTCAGTAATGCCATGTGTGACAATAAAAAGACAAACATTAGGAATGCAAAGATATAATCAGCAACAAAAGGAAAATCACCTTAACAACATGTGATAATCATCATGTCTAGGAGGAAGCAAGTCATCTGCAATGAGTGCATGTCTAAATGCATCTACAAGCCGCAGCTCCTCAACATCCCGAACATCCTCAATTGCAGCAGAAATCCCTTCACCGCTACTTTTACTCTTCCTCTTATGCAGAGAACGTCTGAGTTTTCTAGATGCCTTCATTGCTTTCTTCTTAAGATTCCAATTTCTAGTCTTCCGGTCATCCTCTGAGTTTTCAAAATCTGATTTCCGTTCTCTCCTAACATCATTGCCAGAAGAGCCTTCAAAGCCTACTCAACATGGAAGAAAGATTTAGACAAACCTTATAATCAAATGCAACAAGATTTTGTTAGCCATATCAAGCCATAAAAAATCTAACTACCTATTAAATAGGCACAACCATTTTCCAGAATTGTTAGCTATCACATAATTCCCTCGTTTGGAATTGATTTGATTCAGTAAATTAATTTCTATACCAATTTAAGTCAACATAAAAAGCAAGGTGAGTAGGAGAGATTGGGTGCGTAATTTACTACCATAATGAGAAGATTAAGAAAGAAACTGCAATTACATAACTGAAAAAACAAAAATAATAATTCCAAATTAAATAGAACAATTTCAAATCCTAAGAATTAATTAGTTGAATCAGTGAAAAGAAGGGAGCGCTTACAAGGCCTCGCGAAGAGATCCAACGGTCCGGACATGTCGATTTTCAGCTATCAAGATGAAATTATCCTTACAAAGGAAAGGAATAAAAAGCGAAAACATGAAAGCGTGGTAATGCTAATTCGGATTCGGCATCGGTGATTCAATATCTTGGGGATCTTTCGTGGGCTACTGCCATCCAGCTGGTAGAGGAGAAGCAAAGAAAGAAGAATTTTACGTGTTTAACTCTTGTTGTTATGATAAAAGGAAGGCAGGCAGAGTAATTCTGACCGATGCAATTTGGAAGGGAGGACAGACGGTGCGAATAACCGCGGGAATCTTTCTTGTTCATTCGGTGGGTCCAATGGCCAAGTGGCAGTCAAAGGCGTAGCCGAATGTTGGTCTGCTTGGCGGGAATTTTGCAAGCTGGGCTCATCATATGGTCCGGGCGATTTACTTTTGGATTTGTTGGCCCAGCTATGTAGAGCGATATCTCAGCTATTTTGGAATGGTAGCGTATTAGCAATAATTATTCATATAATATCATATTACATATTAACCGTGACATTTTTTGGATGAGATAAGATAAGATGAAAATTTTCAGCCTCATAATCATTTTAAAGCCATCATTCCAGACTTTAGTACCAAACCAAACCTTTGGCAGCCAGCTAATGTTGAATATTCAAAATGATACTTGAATTGATTAATTATGAAAACTTTTTTAACGCGTCATCGTCTCCTTTAATATGTTCAGACTTCAAACGACAGCGCCTTTTTAATAATTAATAAGTATCTTCTAACTTACAAAAGAATTTTCTTCTCACGGGTGTCAACTCCACTTGGTCGAGAAAAGACTATATATTTTGCCAATATTCCAGAATATCACAATCAAACGAAAAAGACTTGCTTGTCCTCAAAATATCACAATCAATCCCTAAGCTTGATGCATGTACACCAATACCTACACTTATCAAGTTCGTCCAATACATCCCCAAAGAGAATCCTATTCAAGTCCCACTAAGTTGAGCCCCTGCTCAAGTGCATAGTGCAACAAATTTGTTTTCTTTCACTTTCTAAATTCTTTCCTTTTAACGGCAAAATTTGGAGCGTTACTGACTTCCGCCAACGCGATGCCCAACTGATCAACAGTTGCAACATGCTACTTAAAATTGCAACCGTAGCTTGATTCGATCCCAATAATTTTAAAAAAAGAAAAAAACAAAAAACAAAAGGCCAAACCAGGAAACACCGTAATCTCCTCTTCATCACCGCAGCAGTTGCAGAACAAAGTAGAAGGAAAAGAATCAGTGCCCCTTCCTCCTACCTTTCACAACAATTAGTTAAATACCGGCTGAACATTCAGAAACTAAATAGGAGTGGGGAAAAAAGTCACGTCAGTTAACTCATCCAAACATATCTAATACTGGCTCTTTCACAAACTTCACTCAACAGAGATATCAAGCACATAACAGCAAAACGAAAGAAGACTCTTTTATGCAATTAATAGCTAGCAGACTTCAACATCCACGGCAGCATAATAACATGGATTAACAAGTGTTAATTGCTTCAATATTTCATAAGCAAAAGTTTATCTATACACATATTCACATGTTACATACAAAATGGTAGAAAGGGAAAGGGACACAACTTGTCACGGGAGGGGGGGGAAGGAGGGGAGGGGAGGCACCTCATCAGCTTCCAACAATGGTTTCTATGCACAAGTCCTCGTTAAACAACTGCAATAAGGACAGTAACTCGTTAGTTGAATTTCTTTAATTGAATCAATTTAACATATTTTCCAAGAGAAACATACAACCCTGACAGAGTTCTCACCTGTCACGTATATTTCTTCAAGTTCCTTTTCGCCCGAAATTGGCCAAGTTTGTCCCTCCATTGAGCTACATTAGGGCATGAAAATCATTAAACTCTAAAGGATACTAAACCACTAATGAAAATAACCATGCTGAAAGGAACAGGGGAATTCCAAGATCCAACAACAATACATTAACTACTAGGAAAAAAAAAATATGTAAGAGAATCACTGTAATGAGCATCACTGAAATAAGAATATTCCCAAATTTTGAATAATAATTTAATATGCGCAAGAGGTTTGCAGTGCTGTGAGCAAAACTAATTTGACCTCATTTCAAAATGATGGAACATACAGCCATGAGCACTGTACAAATAATTTTATTACACATTATAAATTGCAAAAGCTTTGACTCAATCAGCTATTGTATCTAAAGCAATAAACATCAAAGACAGTACCTCACATCACATTCAAAACTCAAAATGTTCCCAATAAATAAGAGATATGCAAAAAAGAAAAAAAAAAAAGAACATACCAGCATCTTGGTAACGTTCCTCAATGACGGCTGTCATCATGTTGCGGACAAGATCAAACTCCGTGGTATCAAGACAGGGCTGACCAGTGGGCCTGTGAACATATTACGGGGAATCATAACCTTTCTTACTCAGAACCAGGGTACGCATAGATTTCCCATCCATTTTATAAGACTAAAAAAAGAACCTTTCACATCCAAACTAAAATTTAATTCTAGCATCTTTGGTGGTAGTCATATTGTTGAACTTAAACAAGCAGCATTAATCTCCTATAAACTAGAAAACACATGCACTTCTAAGTCATAACTGACTTGACCATTGACAATATTACATAAAAAAACAGAACAAACTAGCTCACGTGCTACTGGATAATAAAAACAACCCAATGGAAATCCAATGACAAATTTCCCCATCTCTTTTCCCCTCCAAAAGAAAAGGGAGGGGGAGGGAGAGAGAAAAATGAATCCAATTCTAAGATTTCAAAACTAACCGATCTAGTTCAGTAAATAATAAGCCATCTGAAGCAGGAGACTGAGTTAGCTTTCCAGATTCAATTACTCTCATCCCATCACTGTATGCTAGGTACTTGTTTACTTGAATTGGTACCTGACAGAATATGAAAAAGATGCATAGGATAGTAAACAAAACATTCAAATTTCAACTTGTAAAAAAGCAAAGTAGAAAAAAAATCAAAATCAAAATCTTAGGTTGAAAAAACTAAACTTAGAGACTTTAAACTTAAAGAACTTTATTCACCAGTTGGCCTCTTAAAATGTTTAAACTATTCTGCCCTATAGTTCATTGATGAGGCATCAAACTGCATTTCATTTAAGTAGATCTAAGCCATCATAGTATGCATGTGTCACAGTCAATTACAAATCATCAAATCGATAAAATAGAAAAAAATGAAGATTCATGCCTTCCTAAAGGAATTTTAATTTTAAATGCAGTACGAAGTTACAAAAAAAAAAAAAAAGGTCCGACTGACACTATTAGAGCTTTGTTCTATAGAAAATTTCAAGCAGGCTTAAACCCTCAGTGTGGAACAAATTATGTTGATAAAGTGAACAAAGAAGAAACACATTTTTTCACACTTTAACGTCAAAATTTTAGTTGCTTTAACATGGAATACACAACAGAATTCAATCAAATTATTGATCTGAGACACCTAAACAATGATAGAATGCTTCTTTTTTTTTTTTTTTTTGAGAAAATGCAAAATTTTAATCTTCCCCACCACTCACTATGGTATGATTATTCCTCCAAGCTCAACATTAATTCCAAAGATACATTTCGAAGCACCCTAAAAACAAAGGTCAAAGGCAATTTATGGTGTCCTTTTACATCAACCTTGTGCATTCAGAAGTATCCAAAAATATGCCATGACTTTAACATGAGTCCACTCAAAATCAGTGCTTATCAAACAAATTTATCTCGAAGCAATCTTACAATTGTCAACTGCAAATTCCGTCATGTTGTGAGGCACATACTGTGCATCTCCAATTTTATGTCAAATGACAGCAGCTAACTCACTAATTTTCCTTCATCAATTTCAAGACTTCTTAAGAACCTTTGTGATTAAAAATTTCTTGCAACCAAGGTTTATCAGCAGAAGAAGTTCCATGAATCAAAGCTTAATGGAGGAGAATTTTAAAAAATAATAATATGCATAGAGTACCTTGCATCTTACTGCAATATTGATGGCATCTGATGGACGAAGGTCAAAGCTGACACATTCTGTCTCATTGCCCACCTGTGAATTATCCAAGGGAGAGTAAGTAAAATTTAAGAATGTACAAGTTCATCAACAGCATTACAAGATAATTCAATTTAATCACAGAATGCATGTACTACGAACCTTTGTGAGGTATAACTGAGCAAAATAGGCCTCATGTACCCTCTTAGTAACTCTAACAAGTCTGACCTGCAAAAATACAAAGACATACATGGATCGTAATCAAGATTTTAGGAATGTAGAACATGTAGCAAAATTCTTAAATCATAATTCCAGAAAGGAACACAAGCTTCACATCTCCTTCATAGATGTCCTATCTTGTATGCTGTAATTTGCCATCTTGAATAAAGTTTGCTTGCACAGTTCTGATTGCTTGGGCCTAGCCGCATTCTATTTATTGCACAGTTCTGATTGCTTGGGCCAAGCCGCATTCTATTTATCCCGTCAGTAATTCAACTTATTCATAAAATAAGAAATGATGGAAAATAAACTTACTTCATAACCCATTTTCTCAATCATTTCCTTCATCACTTGGTACAGAGTCGGCCTAGCCTGGAAATCAATAAACAAACAACAGTTGGGATATCAGCATATATATATATACACACACACACACACACACACACACACACACACACACAGTTCCAGACATGATAAAGAAGGCTATCATACACATACAATTTGAACATTGCGCACAGCTGCCATGAGCAACACACTTGGCATCTCCACTGCAAACAAAAGTAGAATAACGAAGAGCAACCAGTTAATGCGAATGTGTGAATAAACTCCATTCCCAAAACTATCAGATGCGAAATGCACATACAAACAATTATTGGGAGGAGAAGACCAGTCCCATCTTCCATCTTCAATACAATTGCAGGATGTGGTGCGTAATCTGGCAGATGCCCACCTTGAGTATTGTTATGAACACATCGTAAGTGCCTTCCATCCCTCATTTTGATCATGAAACCATCTGCTCCGCTCTTCACCTCGACTATATCAAGAAGAAATCAAGGGGAACATTATTAATTGATGATATTTCAAACCAAACCTTCAATAGATCATTGACAAATGTACCTAATGAAACTAAAGGAAAGAGCCATAGCAGTTATATCGACATACCAGCTTCAATTACACTAGAGTTGACATAATCTTCATCGTGCTCATTAAAGTTCTCTGTTGCTCTCCCATTACCATTGGAGGATGAACCCAAACAACAGTGCACTGGACAGCGTCCTTGTGCATTTAGATGAGGAGAAAAGACACCCACTTTAGTTCTGTAACCATTGATCCCCTTGAATCTCCATAACCCACTCCTAACAAGCCTAGCATTCACCAATGGAACATCCACTGCTCGTTTTGCAAGCACGGCAGGGCAAATAACCGGACCCTGTAGTGACGCCATCTCACGTCCTTCCAAATCCTACCGAATCGTTAAAAATCCATAAACCAAATTATTACTCGAATACAAGGTAGTAGAGGAAATGAATTTCCATGTTTATAATCAGTACCATATTAAGAAATAAGAAACAAATTACTAATACGTAATTGGAAGATTCCTATGTAGTTTGAGAACAACATAAAGAATCTGATCTAATCCTGTAATCCATTTAACCAAACATGGATCAAATTATTCCTAATACTGAACTAATCAGTGTAAGAGCTTCAAGAATAACTGAAAGATCACAGCACACACCTGAAATCCTCCTCTAGACCTAAGATCAAAGGTGAACCACGGATCAAAGCGAACAACTGGAAATAAATCCTGAACGGATTTTCGTGTTTCTGGGGAATTAAAATAATTACACAGCGCGCGTTTAATTAAGTGGATGACTAAAGAATTAAGCGAAAAAAGGATGGGATTGGATGAAGAACGTAGAGCTTGGAGAGTACGCTAATTGAGATCACGAATGGAAGCGAGAAGAAAAGATCAAGATAAAAGAGGTAAAAATCTTTCTTTGATATTGGAAAAGGGAAAGTATTAAAGAAGCCAGTGCGGCAACCAGAAATAAGCATGCAGCCCAGAGTAAGCACAATGTTTATGGTTAAATGACTGTTGTAGCCCCGTTGTAGAGGATAATGGCACTTCCTACCAGTTAGGCTGATTTAGGATAAATTTTTGAATGTTCCAAGTTCGTCACGCAACATTATAAAACATCCACTCAGGTCATCTCATTTAATTGCGTGTATAAGGGCATAAATGGCATCTAAGATTGAAGATCGAGATAAACAGCAAAATACTATACAGCATTATGCCCTTTTCTCAGAGTAACATTAAAATTCGCTATCTATAAAAAAATAAATAAATAAAGATGGGTAGATGACCGCCACGTGGAAATGATTGTAACGGATAAGCCTCTGTCTAAAAAATATCCGATTTCTGATTTTTTTCCTAAAAATATCACAGTACAGATACGATACGAAATACATAAATACGCACACGCTGGACATTTGTTCTACTTTCCTACTACTAAGGGAGCTGGACATTGTACGTGGTCCGCGCTCATCTACCGCCTCCATAAAAAGCCTGCTTAATTAAGAAAATTTATTTAGTCGGAGTATTCATATGAACACAGTTCATCGTTATAGATTTGGTAAAAAATTGATTAGCACTTAGTAGTCATATTTAAAATTAATCAAATTAAGCAGATAATCCAATTACAAACATCTCCGATTTGTTTTTAAATTTTGCTTATTTTCCAGCTGTTATAATAAATTTAAAAAATACATGAAATGAAATAAATAGATTAATAGCAATTAGCTGGAACGTCACTTCGTATGGTTAATTCCTATGGGCCTTGAAGATATATTTCAAATTCTCATTTTTCTTTTAGGCTTCAAATAAAAGCATGTATATGTGACACTAATTCATGTATAATTAAGTATAAAATTAACAGTTTGTGAGAACTTCTTTGATTAAATTGTACTTGATTTGATTGATTGATTCACTAGGTGAAGATGGATTATATAAGTTACCTACGTTTTATCGAATAAAACTAGTTTACCCATAGAGGCATATGCTTTGGCATTTGAATTATCAATTTACAATAAGAAGTTTTAGAAATAGTAAGAGGAACATGAATTCGTATATTGTGAATTTAAATATATATTGCATCATAAATCTAATTTTAAAATTAATATATATATATATATATAATTTTTTATTAAATATAAATATATAGTTAAAAATTAATTATATATATAATTCAGTTTGAATATATATTAATTTAAATTCATAAAGCAATATTAATACGAATATAGGGGAAGAAGGCCTTTATCAATGATGGCCCACTAGACGTGGACGCCTGGGTTTCCACATAATCACACATATATCATCCCCTGAACCCCTTCATAAACAGGCCATCATTTACTAGATAATATCTGCAATAAAATTAACTCCGTTAGGAACTTTTTAATTTTTCTGAACACGTTCTTACAAATTATCTAATTATAGATATCTATAATTAATTAGTGTGTATATTTTTCATATGATTATGTATATCTAATTTAATAAAATTTAAATGAATAATGTCACATGTTAGATATATAATGGAACGTTTATAATCCTAATTAATAAACTAAATTTATCTAAGAATTTCTCCTTTTTTTTACCGGATTATATTCAAAAAGAAAAAAGACAATAAAATACATGAAAAAAAAAGGCCACTGGCTTCTGATGCGTACTGCTGAAAAGAAGAAAGCACAATTGAGAAACAGTCGGAATGGGCCATTGATGGGCTTAGAATATGGGACCGAGGCTTTAAAAAGATGCCATTGCTTTACTTTAGATCCCCTAATGGTTTTCCCTATGATCTGGGGATAGAAGCTACTTATTCCTCTTCTTACTTAGGTAAAGATCAAACGGTTATTATTGATTATCATTATTATTTTTTTTATAAAAAAAACCTAAACATGATATAACTTCAAATTTGTTTTCTTTATCTTTTCTCAAAAAAGACCACATAGTAAATATGTCTAATAAGAATTTTCACATCCAATACATGATATAAATTATATTATTTTTTTGTAAGGTAAGATCCCAGGCTGAATCTACCAGATTCTTAAAGTGTACATCATGCGGTAAGCAAGGAAGAATTCCTGCAGGAGGCGTATCATGCGAGTGCGATGAGCCCAGAGGAATATAAGCTCCAAGATTGGCCAAATTATTTTCATATCTTATATTTTCTCAAGCTCTTCGACCTTTAGTCACAGTTGCCTTTTAACCAGCGAAAGGACCCAAAAAAAAAAATTTGCAACAACAGGTAGGGACCATATATATATATATATATGACCATGCAATTGCTGAGAAATATTATTTTGGTAAATAAAGTCGAAAAGAAAAAGGCTAAAGTTAAAAGAATGTAATAGAATGCGAAACAATGTGAAAAGGAGTCACTTAAAATTAAATATTCAAATTATCTGAATTGATAATGGATCAAATTTGGTCCATTCTGGAATCCTTAGTCTTTCAGGATGACCAAACTTGCTCCACTGGAGACAGACAGGAACCCAACTTATGCTTAATGTCTTATCCAACATCGACTTGCAAAAAACATGCTAATTAATGTTGCCCAGGAGTTAACTATGTATAATATATGTGTCTGCTTAATTCAGATACACATTATTATGTTCCCCCACCAAAATTAGGGGGTGGCCAGATACCTCCTCCACCGCTTCCGCCACCACCGCCAGTTATGTAAGACATGCAAGATAATGGCACGAGACACAGCCCTTGGCTTCTTAAATCTTTCTTTGCCTCATCGTTTCCTTCGTCCATGCTTGAACCCTGAAACTGTTTTTGCAGCAGAATGAGAGTCCTCTTAAGCCAATCATCTACCCTGATATTATACTATGAACAGTGATATTTTGCAATTTTATTTTTCCATATTAAAATGCTGATAATATATAACTGAGCTGCCACATCATGATAAGACCGACCCAAGACCTGTCAAGTGGTACAGAAAACTATCTTATATTATCTATCTGCTTCTATTTCATCAGCTAGCTAGTCTATTACAGCAGAGAGCGCAATCAGTGAATGACCAACAAACAGTGGGTACTCCATGCATTATTTTCTGCTACGAAAGATTTGACAATTGAAAATCACTTACTGCTTGCGTAGTTTTAGTACTGTTCTTGTTGCGTGATGACTTCATGTATGGAACGCTCAATGTCTGCAAAAGAAAAAAGTTTATCAGTAAAGGACTGACGAAGATTATCACAGCAAAAGTGAACAACTTTTTTTCTGTTGGGAATATCAGAGTTATTACTTTTAATTAAATGGAGTACTTTTGGTTACAAAGAAGTGTCACCCATTATATATATATATATATATATACAGGCGCGGCTTGTGCGAGAGAGAAAGAAAGAGAGAGACAACAAGAGAAAGTTACTTATTAATTAATAATTAATATTAAGATTATATTTGGTAGAATGTAATTAACTGTATAAAATATCATCAAATAAAAACTCAATTAAACTATTAAACTAAAATTTTTTTGTTACATTATATTATGTTTGATTGTATCATATTAAATATAACCTAAACATATTATTAGTATATTATTACCCATTGTTATCTTACAGAAGAACACTTTTAATGATTAATTACATTTTTTTTATGCTCGTTATGTAATAAATGGACATAACAAATGAATAAAATAATCTGAAAGTTAATGAGGCATTTTTAAAAAAAATTAGTAGTACTGTATTATCTTTAAAATTGTGAAATTTAATTTTAATTAAATTTAGATTAGCCAAAAAATATAAAAATAATTATAATACTTTAGATACTCTACAAAAAAAAAAAAACCATTATAATCATTTTTTAAATAACTTCAAATTGATAAAAATTTAAATTCGTAATTTTATAATTTTAAAAAAATAACTCAAAGACCATTAAGAAGATTGGTTGATTTTTATTTGATCAATAAATCAATAGATATATATAATTAATTCTTATCTTAAATTAGATTTTAGATTAGTGATTATCATTTTCAGTTAGCTATTTCATGAAGATAAAAATTTGACATTTGTTAAACTAATAGTTTGACACATAAATAATTATAATTTTCATATAAAATTATTTAATAAAAATAATTATAAATAAAATAAAGAATCATCAAAGTAACTACAAAATAGACAACTGAAAAATACAAGAATAAAAATTAATTTGTATATACTATCTGTTTTAAAAATAAATATTATTATATATATGTTGTATGGATATTTTATTTTTAAGTACATTTAAAATAATATAAAATTATAATCTCACAAGGAATAAAAATTTTAACATTTATCAAACTAAGTATTTGATACATAAGTAATTAGAATTTTTATAAAAAACTATTTAATTCAAAATAACTATTAATAAAAATAAAATCATTAAAAACTATAAATAAGTAACTAAAAAATAAAATTTCTATATTATCTATTTTTTAAAAATATTATTTATATATTAATTATTTAATCACATATTTATAGAAATAATATTTTTTTAATATTTTAAAATAATATATCAAATTATAGTTGTGCAAAATGTGAATTTTCGGCTGATTTGATTTTTTTTTAGTGATATTGTAAGGGCAAATTCGATGACTTTTATAGATATAGATATATATATATATATAGGGCCTCAGTATTCAGATTATATAAAAAATAAATAAATAAAATTGCAGACTGCGACTTAAAATCCTTAAAAATTTAACATCTCTCCTATCCAAGCCCAATTCATGAATAACTCTACTAAAACCCTAGCAATCTGTTTGTCTAACAACAGTTTCTTGAAGAAACTTTATTTCTTAACTTTCTTAATAATTTTCTCCTTTATGAACTTGCAGAGAATCACACTCAGAAGTTAATTACTAGTTAAAATGAGAACGTCTAAATCCATGTAAAGCTCACATTGAAATTCTGTACTTCTATAAGAGATTTACTATCCCATATTTTGGCCAATAATCGTAATTTCTTGTGAGTAATTCTAATATGATCTGTGGAACAACTTCTTTTCAAGTCTAAGATTGTGAGAGTGTGTGCGTGAGACTAAGTCTAAATCTTGTCCAATGGAATTATAATTTCTCTTTGCAATTAAACACTTGATATTCTTACTGTTTTAATTTTTATCAATTCATCTGATCCGTAGAATACCTTTTTTTTTTTTAATAAATTTTAGATTATGTATGAATATAAATAAACTCTAATACTAATTGTTATCTACTTTGAGAGAATAAACATCCTAAAAATCTTAGTTATTAAAGAGGGAGATTTAATCCTTATAACCCACAATAAAATTACCAAATATGATTTCTTGGCGAATAATGTTTTTGAGTTTGACTCTAGTTTGCCAGGAGAGCGTCCTGGACAAATTTGAGCCATCCTATAGGAATGGTTGGCATGTGTTTTAAGGATAAAAAAGTAGCTGTGTCAGAGAGCTGCAGCATTAATAGGATGAAGCCATGGGAAGGAACCCAAGGAGAATGTTGGGAAAGTGAAAGTAAAGTACCTCGACCTGGTTTTGAAGGAATTTAATGTATCCAATAGCCTCCATTAGTACAGATGCTGTGTCTGTCTGCATTATCCACACGCAAAACTTACAGGTTACTTCATATATTATCCATATAAACACTTAGTGATATATTTTTGTAGAATGAGGGAATATTAATTAACTCAAATTTACCTAACAGATTAATATATTAGTTTGAAATTTTAATTCAACTAAAGTGCCATTAGTATGATGGAGATAAAATTAATTACTCATAAACGGTTTTAAAAAATTTTTTAAAAGAAAATTACCTTGCCGAAGGGGGCAACCAGCTGCTGCAAAGCTGCGATTCTATCTCCTAATTTTTCTTTCCTAACCTGTTCAAAACCCCAACGAAGTGAGTTTAGTTAATTAGCTAACGCATGCTGTATATCAATGTTTAGTTTAATCTTCCTTAATTAGCACCTTAAAGGGAGGACAGGAAGCGCGTGACTCCAGTCGCGATTTCTTAGTTGCAGCTTGTGTCGCCTTAGGCTCCATCAAGCTGTTGCTGGGCCTCTTTGCCTCCGTTATTTCATTGGTAGAGAAAGATGAGACCTTTCAAATTCAAACATCAAATGCTTGCAGTGGAATTATCACCAAAAGTCATTCTTTATATAAAAAAATAATAATAAAATTAGACTCATATATTCTTCTGATAAAGAGATTAGCGTTTAAAGGTGAAGGACCTCCATGGCCTTGTGCATCAAAAAGAGAAGGCTGTTCTTTAGGTGCCTATGTAAAGATTAAGTTTTTTTTAATAAAGGGTTTTGAAAGTTTCAATTTTAACACTAATAGAGATTGGAGAGGAAAAAATAAAATTGATATTATTTCATTAATTGGTCATATATATTTTATCTTAAAGTTGGGAAAAAAACGTTGTTATTTATATAGAGAGGATTATCTTCAGCATAATGTATAATTAAACCAGTTAGCTAAGCAATAAATTGCTCTTCTATCATGATTAAGGGATTTTACCATTTTAACATCTAATAAGTAGCTATCTGGACAAGAGTAAGAAGGAAGTAAAGAAACTCACTTTACTAGGGCTACATGGTCGCATATAATGACTTGATTGCTGCATACGATCATCAAAACCATCAGAAATGCCATCTCTATGCATCCCAAGATTATCGTGAGAATTCTGGCCAACCCTTCTACTAAATCTTGAAGAGGTTAACAGATCTAAGGCCTGCAAGTTCATTTCAAAGGAGGTTGCAGAGATGGTGGAAGACGGTGACCGGTTCAAGTCTGAAATTTTAATGCTAGGATATATCTGGCTAAAGTTCCATCTGCTGGGTATGGACATAGTGCTTCCAAAGTTAGAAGAAGAATAAATTTGGTGGGCAGGCGAAAACTGATGCGCATTATTAATTGGAAAACCAGAAGAGACAGTCTTTTTCAACAAATTCTCACTAAGATCAACAGTCATGTGTTTTTGCTCATCTCTAATGTGGTTGTAGGTTGAGTAAGATAGATGTGAATCTTCAATAATACTTGATGGAATAGGAGTGTTCAACATGTCAGAGAATTTGGGGAAAGAATCGGATAATTCTAGTTTGATTTTTGAAAGTTGAAGATGATCATCATGAGCAATAGACTGGTCGATGAGGCACACTGCATTGCTATTCCAGTGAAAGCCCAACTCTTGGATCACGGAACTGTTGAGATGAGGGGTTAAAGCCTCATTTTTCTGCCTTGGAGTCAAATTATTAGAACTATTCCTGCACAAGATCAAAAAAAATAACAAATATATATTTATGAATATTCCACTAATTGATATCAACAAACCGTAGCAATTATACAAGTGCATATCTATCTATATATCTATATATATATATATATATATATATATATATTAAAAAAAAAAGGAAAGAAGGTGGAGAACTTAGCATAGTTTAATTTGTTTTATGGGAAATTCTGCTACAATATGAAGGAAGGAATTTTTTGTGTTTTGGAAGCAAAAACCTAACATGTAGCTGGTTTTCACCTCTAGGTAATTTCTGATTGATGCACATCAATCAATAAAAGAAAAAAGGGAAGGAAAACCAGAACCCAAAAAGAAAAAATTAGAAGAAAAGGAGATTCCAAATTCAAAAGTTAGTTCATGAAGGTAATAGGAACAAGTAAATTCATTGTAGAAGGCATATAGTTGCAGAAAGAGAGAGAAAGAACTCACAAAGTGTTGTTTTGGGTCCAAGCATGGGGGCTTCCGGCACCATAGGCAGCTGGGGCAGTAGTACTAATTAAAGAAGAAGAGCCAACAAGCTGGCCTTGATGCTGATGATGGTAGTGATGGAGATTAGCAGACTCCATAATAATGACAGATAATTTTTTAAAGGTGATTGAAAATCCCAAGATGAGTAATTAAAACTTTACTAACAACTTGAAGTAGGCAACCATAGCCTTGATCCAGCAGGAATCTCATCTCACTCCATTCAAAGAAACAGTAGTTGTTCAGGTGACACCCACATACCTTTGTTGCTGTTGGGTATATCCCACTTTTTCTCTCTAGTTTTGCTCTTTACTCTTTCAAGTTTTCCTTCTTAAAGTATAGCCTTGAAAGGGAAGAAAGATAGCATCAGTAACCCATCTCCGTACCTCTTTCTGACCTTCAATTATTTATTTCTCGTCTTCCCTTCTATTTCCTTACCCTTTTTCTTTTTTATAATTATTTTTGCAGCTTCAACATATATAGTATATATAATTTCTAGATATTGCACTCTCTCTGCAATTACAGGGAGATGATTATCTCAATGGTATGATTAAGATATCTGCCTTCGATCCCAAGGCTTTCAATTAAAGAGATATAATGATGGTGTAACCATGCTTTAGCTCTCTCTCTCTCTCTCTCTCTTCTCCCCACATCCACATGTGTCTAAGGATGCATGTCCTTCTATATATATATATATATAGTTGCGGCCATTGTATGCAGCTAGCTAACATTAATTGGCAATCAGGGTTCCATGTATCTGGCTAGCCATTGTACGTTTCCTTTTTTCTTTCCTGTGAATGATAAAGTTTTGTCTAGTGGTTGTGACTGATCCATTTTGTATTTTCTATAGGTATAATGGTCATTTATTATATAAGATAAAAGTCCTTTATTATGCATGAAATATTTACCCTTCTAAAATCTTTGAACGGATTCGAATAAATCAATATGAAAGAGTAATACTTTACCACTTGAGTTAATATTTATTTATATAAAATTCTTTTATTATTTTCTTTTCCACTTTATACTCAAAATATAAATATGAAGTTATAATTATATTTGTGAAAAATTATAAAATATTAATATTATAATGTGTCATTCAAAGTATTAATTCATTACAAAGTCACACATATTGACTAATTTAACCCTTATCACTTTGGTTTAGTTGGTTAAGAATTCAAGAATGACGTTTTAAGGCACTTAAAAAAAAAGGAGAAATGAGTCCTTAAAAATAACAACTTCTCAAATTTGCTGAGGGATTAGCAGTTAATAAAATAGGGTCCACCACTCAAGATCCCCCAAAGCGCTATTTGAGAATTTACTACTCTATTATTGTCGAAGTGACATATGCAAATGTTATCAAATTGTAAATTATAATTGATTATCATGTAATTCTTTTTTAAGGAATAATCAATAGCAATCAATCTGTAATTAATTTTAATCTTAAATTCAATTTTATACTAGTATTTATCATTTGTTAAGTAATTATATTAGTAACATAATATTTTTGCTAGTGGCAATACAATATATTTTCATTTTATCATGTGACAAATAACCTAATAATTTAATATTTAATTTCTTCAATTAATATAAAAACAGAAAATTTGATAATATATGAAATTTTTTATATAAAAACAATTTAGAAAGTTTAATAATATAAGAAGTTTTTCACATAAAAAATAATTTAGAAAGTTTAATAATATAATTTTTTATATTCGTTCTCTTTAAGGATTTAATAAAAATAAGTATTTAATGTTCTATAATAAAAAATTAAAAATACAAAAAATATGAAAATTTTAACAATATAAAAAGTTTATCACATAAAATAATTTAGAAAGTTCAACAATGTAAAAAAAAGTTCACATTCATCCTCGTTAAAAGTTTAATAAAAATATTTAATTTTATATAATAGAAAATTAAAAATACTAGAGAAAAAAGGCTAGTGAAAGAAAAAAAATAAAATTGCGAATTTTTTTATGTTTTATTGACAAAATTATATTGTTTAAAGTTCCTATATTAATTTAATTATAATTGTACTTTTTATTATTTTATTTACTTAAAAATATAATTAGACAGTAATTTTTATAAATTAATAATATATTATAAAATAATAATAAATTTCAATTATTATTTATATTAATTTTTAATTATTTAGCTAAATAACTAATTATTTAATAAAAATAAATATTAAATTATTAAAATTTTATTATTATAATTATATCATGCATTGACAACTAGTTACCATATAATTCTTGAATACTATATTTTGGGAAAAAAAAAAAATCTAACCCTAACATCATATGCATATGAGATTTTTAACTAAATGCTCAAACCTTTATCACTAGATGTGCTTGAAGTTACCATTTTGTATTTATTCCATTTTTGTCACGATAGGTTACTCCCTCTTTTCCAAAATAAATATCGTTTTAGAGAGAATTTTGCATTCTATGATACTTGACGTTTTACAATTATCAATGAACATTAATTAATTTTTTCAATTTTACTATTTCTTTCTTTCATAATAATTGTTTCTTTTTAGAGTGCACAATAATTTATAAAAATAATTAATTGAGGGTAATATAGTCTTTTTATATGTAATAACACCTATTAAATGCAATCATTAATATATGTGTAAAAATCTTAAATCACATCT